>JADDOH010023544.1:0-69961 GCA_016648135.1 Agrypnia vestita | reverse complement strand
ATCGATCGTCAACCATTTGTACCAAACACGGCTTTACCACAAGATTAATATGATTTATAAGAATTGATTAGTAACTGCCCGTAACCTATATCCGATCAATCGCTACTAACTCCCTCCCAATACTAGCGTTTCATCATCACATCCGCCTGACACGCGGAAGGCCCCCGGTTCGATCCCGGGCGGAAACACCGTCATTTTTGTAGCCCCAATACTCCGCCAGGTGGGCTTAGCTCAATTTTTCCCGCGTAGCATTTAAATCATCTTAGAGTTCAAAAATAAAAATAATAAAATAAAAAAAAAATCTATAGAAACAGGTGATTCATCACATGCGGCATCTTTTTCCATTTTTCTTTCAATCCCCGCCAGGCGGTTGGCGGCGCACTGGCGGCTGTCTGGGAAGTTAACATCATCCATCTTCCAAAGAAGGCCCGTTTCCCATTGCCCGGTAGGTAATTGCCGCGTAGTGGCCTTCATGATAGCGGCGGCGCGGGCGTCCTCTCTATTGACGCGGGCCGCGGCAGTGATCCCCAGTGAATCCACTGCAAAATGCGCCCTTATCAGCACCTCCAGATCGTTATCGGCCGCAGGCACCGTGGCGCCGGAGAGCGCCAAAACCGTCGCGGTGCCGGCGGGTGGCCGGCGGGTGGCCGGCGGCCAAGCTCGCCGTGTGTGGTCCATCCCAGGGCTGTGCGGGAGCGCAATCCGCCGGTAGGTATTTCAGTCACCTCCCGGGTGACGATCAAATGCGCGTGGTCCTGGCCTATCAATATTCGCGGCTCCACTTCATTAAACTCCGCGCACTTTCCACCAACACACGCGCGTTCTGGGTCATTTTCATTTTTATTTTTATTTTTATTTTTATTTTGGCACTCGCATTTTCTTAGCACTTTTTGCGCGGGCAGAGCGAGCTGTTTGACCGTGCTCGCCCGCATTTCATATGCAGCCTCACTCCCCCGCACTGTGAGATTTACATCTTGGGACCGGTCATCTGAGGAACACATTCCATTTGCGCCGTGAATTCTAAGTCCGCGCACCGGTCCACGGGCCCCGACGGCGCTGGCCACTGTTTCATCGAGGAGAGTGACGGTCGAACCCTCATCGAGAAGCGCGTAAATTTTCACTTGGCCTCGGGGCCCACTCACAGTCACCAACAAAACTTTTAATAGTACGGCATATCGCCCATTGTCCAATTTTGCGTGCCCCACTGTATTATCGCGGGGCGCCGTAACATTCGTCGCGGGGGTGGTAGATGGGGCGGCCGCGGCGGCGCCGCCTGACCCGCGCGGTGGCGCGCTTCGCGGGGCGCCTCGCCCGCCTCGCCGGTGTTGATCGCGGCCACGCCCGCCTCGCCCGCCGCGCCCGGATCGAGGTTCTTCAGCGGCTTGGGGCGGGCGGCGATTTTCTTCTAAGTGCAGCGAGTGGTGGTGTGGTGCTCGGCATCCATTTTCGCCGCACCGCTTGGCCTTGCAGATAGGCAACATATGCCCCCTTGTTAGGCAATTGAAGCAGACAGCGGCCCGCCTTGCCAACGTCCATCTCTCCCGTATAGATTTATTCCAATACGCCCTACAATCCAGCAGGGCGTGATTTGCCATATGGCAGGCGCAGCATCTGGCGGCGCTCGTTGACGGTCTATTTTCTTCACCATCTTCCGTCAATTGGTGAACTTGACCGCTTCGGCGGGCGGTCATCTTCTGGCTCGCTTTTGGCCTACATCCGGCGTACGGCGCCATGTCCAATATGTCGACCAGCCAGTCCGATAAGTCCTTTATTGTGATGTTGGTTGGTCCGCCTCTCCTTGAATTCAGCCACATTAATTTCGCCGACATGGGAAGCTTGCCGACCATTTCTGTAAGTAGCTGCGGTGACGTCAGGTATTTCCGGTCAAAGCCATGCACGGTCGCCACCACATTTCTGATGGCTATAGCATAATCGGTCAGCGCGTCTATCGGCGAATCTTCAGTGATCCGTGGGTGGCGGCGGACTCTTTCCAGCATGCTATCAATGATGTCCTCAGAATTGCCGAAGCGGTTTTTCAGTGTCCGCATAATCTCCTCCAAATTCTGTGGGTCCACTAGAAGCGGCGCGACTGCTTCGCGCGCTCGTCCTTTCAGCGCCGTTTGTAGGCGCATAATATTTTCAGGCGGCGACAATCCACATAGAACTGACGACTGCTCATACTGCGCCAGGAAAGTCGGCCACTCGAAGGGGTCTCCGGAAAAATGCGGCAATTCTTTGACGCCTGATTGTCGCGCCAAAATTGCTGAAACCGGCGCCTCTCCCGCAGTAGGTTGTGAGCGAGTGCTGTTGGCCTGGCGTGAATTGAGCGCCTCTTCAATCAGTGAGTTGACCATCCGTCTTTGTTCCGGATGGCTCAGGACCCAATCTCTCGTGAATGTGCTCGGTTCTGGACAACGGCCCCGCTGTCCAGATCGGTCTGATGACACAATCGCGTACTCCTCTATGACGTCATCGGCCGCGGCAACTGGTGGGCGGCGGGTGGTGACGTCATCGGCCGCGACAACTGGTGAGCGGCGAGTGGTGACGTCATCGGCTGCGACGACTGGTAGGCAGCGAGTGGTGACGTCATCGGTCGCGACCACTGGTGGGCGGCGGGTGGTGACGTCATCGGTGGCGGCTGGTGTCGGCCGCTTGGGTGTGACATCATCAGCGGCGACCGAGGCTGGTCGTTTGGATGCCGCCCTGGTCGGTTGCCTCTTTGCAGGCGACACGTTTGCAGCTTCGGATACGTCTGCCTTTGCTGAGCAGATCCGGATGAGCGCCTCCGCGTGCTCTCGCTGGAGTTCTCGTATGAGCTGCTGTTGGCGTCGGATCTCCGCCGCTTGCCGGCGGACGGTGTCCTCCGTGGATGTCGTGGAGGCCCGGTCCACTTCAGAACCGGCTCGTTCCGGTGCCACAGGCTCGTCCTGGTCGTGGTCTCCCCCAACAGAGTGTCTCGATCCCTCTTGAGACATGGTGGTCGTCAGCGAAGCTCAGATCTCCGGCTCGAACAGGACCAAAATGTTCCGGATGGGAACACCTTTTTTATGCGGCTCAGTAGTCTTCGCTGGTGGGGCAGAGATCGCCACCAGAATTTGCAGTGAAGCTCGTAGTCCGTGGATATGCCAGAAGTCAAACGCCGAAGTAGTGCTTTTATCGTATTAAAGTCGAAGAAAAAATCCGAAGCGAAGTCCAAGTCAGAAAGCAGTGGTCACAAAAATCCAAGAAAGCAGAGTCCAAAGTAGGTGAGCAGGGTCAGAAAGAAAAGGCAGCAAGAAGATTGTCCAAATAGCGGTTCTCGTACCGACGCGAGTGGCGTATCTGTGGTACCCGCTCAAAAAATGCATTTTATTTATACCAAATTCAAAATTTCACAAGATTGCGTCATAGCATATTACAGAAACCAATGAGATTGCGTAATTCTGGGAAGGCGCCGCAGCGCTCCCAGCGGCCGAGCGGTGAACTACGTCATTCGCGGTTGCACAATTTCACCGCGCGGCAGATTTCATATGACAGATACAAATTAATTCATAAAAAATGCATTTTAGCTCCCAAGAGACTAATACTGTGTTATTTTGTAATAACAGACCTAGCAGATGATAATAACACAGTTATTTGGACGGGCTGGGTCATACAAGGCCCAAAAAACTAAAATTAAATTCGCCACAAACGGCTCAAATTTTCAAAAATTCATAAAAAATCAAAAACAGCAGTTTTACAAGTTTTGCTATGACAAATGTAATTTGCGCATGCAAGCGCTCATTTTAACAGTAATTCCAAATATTTCAGGTAAATATTTACTGAGTTATAGGCATTCAAAAAAGCGCCAAAAACCAATTTTTTATTTCACTCTCAGGCGCGCCTATATCATTCCACATGTATAAAAATACATTTTCCAGACAGGCATTCAGATAAGGAATGCAATGACACTACATAAGTAGGAATTCGTCCACGGTAAGCCGCTCTGGTTGTCGATAAAAAATTCAACTTTTTAATATCCTCCACGGCGAGCCGTGTGCGCGAGCTTACCGCGACGTGGGCCCGCAAACAGGCGTCTACCGTTTCCAAATCGAGAAAAATACAAAATTTTTCTCACGGTCTTCCAGTACTCATTCATTTCATGCTGACCATCTCCACGATGGCGCCCGGTGCAGGCCTTCGGGCCCCCGTGGAGGGTATCCCATATACGCATCTCAGACGGGGGCTCGGAATTGAGTACTAGGCGTTAGAAGTTATAGCCGGTCAGGTAAGTTTGTAAAATCTCTGAATATTCAAAAAACATTTATTTGCCCGTCGGCGGATTCAACGGCGGAAAGAAAGAGACGAGACCCTCTGCAGCGAGACTCGTCTCCCGTGTTGGCGAATATTGCGTGCCACACTCATGCCCATTTAGTGTTGGCGAACATCGCGGGTACCGCGTGCCACACACATACTTTACTTTGGGGCGTTACATCGCGGAAGAATCCCTTCGGCTCAAACTTCTAACCTTTGTCCACGCACCAATAGGTGCCAAATAAAAAATTATTTATTTCCATTTTATTCATAAAAATTCATAAAATTCCAATACATTTTTCTCATCAGAGATTCAACATAATGCACATGACAATATTGCATACAAAAAGGGCGCCAAGCGCTGCTTCCTACAAGACATCAACATATTTTTAAAATATTTTCATAACATATACAAATTCCACACATATTTGTATCGACACTTGTAGCTGGAAATAACATCGGCAGCCAAACAGGCTGCATTTTTCATATTCATTCAACAAAGGGCCAATCTCCGGTCTAGTGTCCGGGCGATGTTGTTCTACAGCTAGTTGGAAGCAGTATGCGCGCGCGGCCCCCCTCCAGTCGCGGCAACAGCCGCTGGGCACTGACTTGCGCGCGCTCCGAGCGGCTACCCGATTTTCAGTAGCGGCATACACGCCTCGTCTCCAATGCAATTTTCTGTATGTAGCGGCTGATTTATTGTGGACACGCGCCGCTCATAGTGGTCATGTTATGTTCTCATTTTTTTACATGGCTCAACCCTGTCCGTTCCACGGTATCACAATCTTGTCTTGACCCCTATTATTATTATTTTTTAATTTTTTATTTTTTATTTATTTATTATAATATATCATGGTACAAAATTTATTGGAATACAAAGATCATTCATACAATAAAATCGTATTATTTTTAAAGTTGGTAAAAAAATCAAATTGTTCCACACCTATATACTAATTTCTTTATCCAAAGCGTCCAATTATTAAATTAAATTATTTACACTATAATAACAGAAATATTGACCTTGACAGATGTCTTGCCATTTCTATGTGTACCCTGTTAATTCGAAATTAGCCATAATTTGAAAATATTAATATCATAGCACATATATTAACCCCGATAATTCAAAAGCTTCTGTAATTCTTGATTCGAAATAATTTTTAATATATGTACGCATAATATGTTTTTTTTAAGTATACTTCATTATCTAGAATCCGTACTTCACTGCTATAATCGCTGCCAACGACATTATGTTTTATAATTACGTCATTTATTAGCTTTGCTTTGCATCTTGTAATGCAATGCAATACAAAGCATCATACTTTGAAATTTTTATTTTTAAATAATCATTAGATGTTTATTTAAAAAAAAAAACTACATTTTAATTAGTGAGTAAAGCCTTAAAATATGGGAATAAATAGAATATACTGTTTAATCATCTCTTTATATAAATAAAAAGCGTTTTAAAATGAACAAAAAAGTCACTTTATTGATATTGAATTTTTCTTAATTCTCTAAGTACGAATTCTAGAAGTATACTTTATACGTATTAAAAAAAACATATTATGCGTACATATAAATATTCATTAAAACTTTGCGCCGCCTAGGACACTAAAAACGTTTTTTTTGGCCGTGGCCTGTCGATTAATGCTTATATTTTCTTAATTATTGTAAATAATGTTCATTATTTTTACTTTATTACTTTTATATAAGAACAAAGGTTCAATTTAAGTTATAGCCCTAAAAAATTGTAGTCTAAAATATACATTCTGATATAAATGAATAATAAAATCCTACATTTTCGTAAAAAAACGCCGAAATATGCTTTTGCAGTGAATTTCCAACCTTAAATCATAAATCAATAAACTTTAAGTTACATAATTCGATTTTTTTTTCGAAGTTATAAAAAATTAAGTATTAAAAAAATCGAAGTATATGAAAAAATAGTAAATATGGTAACATTATTTTACCTGTAGTAGAAAACTATATTTTGCTACTATGTTATTTTGGCGATAAAAAAATTAACTTTGTTACTAACGCGAGTCGATTGCCGGTTAAAGCTTGTGCAAATAGGGTGTCATTTCGTGGTGAAAAAAAGACGGGGAAGGTAACATTGCCCAATTCATTTTTGGCTATGTATTGTTAATTTAACATCCCTATTTATATACATCTTTGTTTTTTTTTTTCCAGAAAATTATATCTATTATTTACAGGTCCCTACGAGGTATTTCGATGGAAATAAGCAAAGGTGGCTAAAATTAAAACTAATTTTGTCCACTTTAAAAAACCATTTTTTAACTTTTAATTGTTTTTTACTGTTTTTATTTTCAAAAATACGGTTTGCGTCTCTTAGAAATAAAAGTATATCCTTCCCTTATATTTTTTCGAGAAATATTAAGTTATATAAAAAAGTGGCATATAAATATTTTTTTGGGGCATTTGAAGGTACATAATTGTTATCCTGGGAGTAGTGAGAAATAACAGTTATAAAATTTATTATTATCCTTGATTTAAAAAACGGATTCGCGGAAGATTGAACAACACTGGTTCAAACACATAACTCTTTTATATTGGCGCGACGCCAACACATAAGTGTTTTATTTCACGTTACTTTCACAAAGATTTCCGAGTTGACGAATGCGGCTGAACGTGAAAGAAAAAATGGAAGTGAGAATTCGGACATACCTCTCGTGTGCATTTTATAGTGATGCGACAGTGCGGAGCAACGTTAGGACATGTGTTCTCCGACTCATCGGAAAGGTCTCCATCCCTTTAAAAAAAGAAAACATCACATTGAAAATACAAGAAAAATAAAAAAGCAAATGTAAAAAAGTTAAGAAAAGTCTCGACAATTTTATTTATGGAATGTACAGGGTGTAACAGAGCTAGTTCACAAAACTTAACAGGTATATTTTAAGATTTAAAAAGTAGTGATAAATGCATTATTGACTAAATAAAAAAAATGCAAAAATTTTTTAAATAGTTTTGGCTAAGCATAAGCAACTTATTATTTTAAATTATTAACTTACATATACATATAAATAGGCATGATAACAGATTTCGAAATAGTCTTCTATAATGCAGGTACAAGTCTAATATTACCGAAAACAACATTATTTCAGTAATAAATAAATAAAGTTTTTACGCAAATGATTTCATATTCATCTACCTATTTTTAATTTCGCGCAAAAACGCCCGCAGCTGTCACTTCCTCTACGTGACGTCAAACATTGCATTGTCTATGACAACAGTTCAAAGACACGGTGATGGGTACAGAGGCGTGACGTCATTCGCTCCGACCGGCGTTTCAGCTAAAATGGCGGATTGTACAATTTTGGACTTTTATTTTATTGAAAATCTTATCAATCTCAATGTGTATATTAAAACTGGATCATTTTTTTCACCCTTTCACAATAAATCACGTATTCTTTAATTCTTTAATACTGTCATCATGTCCATTGTTCGAAGAATATTTTTTCTTCTGAATGAACGTTTAAATACACTTGCATAGTTTACCTTTTTCAATTTTAGCACATAAAAAAATCTGAAGAAGAGAACATTGTTCTCGAAACATGTAAATTGTATATCTAATAAAGTGATGAAAACAAAGTAATTTGTGTTTTATACATAAATGTATTTATTTACATTTATCTACTTCTCTTTTTTTAAATAATCTATTTCTCATATATTATATGTATCTACCTACATATAAAAGTGATGGCTGATAGTTTTCCTTACAAAATATCATATAGACAGATATAAAATAAAAATGTCTATCAGTAAGGCAGATTTACATGTGTTTAATAAATATGGTAAGAATACAGAAAATTTCGTGCGTGTACCTACTCATGTACACGTGGTAGAAGTTATACTTAACTAAAATAAAGACACAATTATATACTGATATAATGACGCTCAAAGTAATGAGTTGTAAAAAACTACATTGATCACTGTCGATTAATTTATCGAGTTTCGTGAAAAAATTAAAACTCATACATATAGAAATATAACCTCGAATATTTAAAATAATTGGGGCAAACAAAAATTTTCTTAAAAAAACCATCGAAACATTCGTGAATTCGCAAGTAAACAGAATCTGACAGCTGACAAGAATTTAATATGGCTTCGTTATTGAGACGTTGTTCCTTTTCGAAAAACGTTTGCATTTTTAAAAAAAGTGCAACTATCTACCCATATTCATGTTTTGTCTGTTTTCGGTCTAAAACGGTTCCATATTTAAAAGTTTAGAATTAATAACTTTAGCAGTCGCATTGAACGTCGAATGAATGGATGCGTTTTCTTTTGTTTTGAAAACGAATATGTGACAATTACGTCGTTTTTGCAGAAACTAATTTCTCAAATATCACTTTTAATCATTTTTGGCATGGTGACAAACAAAAACTTTCTTTAAAAACATCGACAATAACGTGAAATACGGAAGTCTGTACGAGAAGCCCGTTTTTGTCATTTCGATTACGCACTCTAAAATATTAATTCAATAAAAAGTTCTAATTTTCAATTTTATAGCCAATTTGCTTTTGAATTGAGCATCTTTATGAGTGGTAATCAATTCAAGATGGTCGACAATACATTATATATATTACTGGAACACTAATTTCAAGGAATATTTCGTGGTCTCGCATTCCCGCTACATGTGTAGGAAAAACAAACCTATAATAAACTCAGTCGTATTGATCAAATTCAGTTCATTAATCTAAGATAGTAGGTGCGTATGCAAAATTTTAATTTATTGTAACATATCACGTAATACCTATGTCAAAGAATTTTTCGAACACATTGATGAATGGCGGACCGCTTCGGATTCGCGAGATTGATCTTAATTTAATACTCCAAAAATATGAAGAAAACAAGTGTAGGTACTTACTATAACTTGGTATGTCAGGGGGCACTCAACACTGTTGAGTCAACAGGTTAACCGCGTAATAAATACGTTTCACGATAAGTGCGAAGTTTCGCAATTGTTACGATTTTTTCTATTTAACCGACAATTTATTGTTTAACTACGTATTAACACAGTATACCCAGAACAGTAGTTTATCTCCGGCCTGTCGGCGAGTTATTAGCCTACTAATGCGTTGACGCTAGGGTTTCACTTTACTCGTACCGTCTGAGATTCCGACGCATAAGGTAGACACGTAACCCGAATAAAGTTCAATTTCTTTTAATTGTTCAAAAATTGATGTGCCGATTTTAATGTTTATGTGGTCCTTTTCGAACTCTTTGCGAAAGACCTGCTCCATCCTCTCTATAGTGGCAACAAAGTCATGAGTAAATTTCGGTCTGTCGCATAATTTCTGTAATTAGTATACCTAGTTTCTGCACTTAAATTGCAAGAACGCTGATTAACATCAACGTAGACTTTTAAAAACTCAGTCTTTGTAATAATCAACAAATCTTTTTAGTAAAGCACCACAAACATAAAAAAAGGCATTTTTTTCAGAAAGCGCATTTATTTTCTAAAGCGGCGGCTGCGAGCGCGAATGGCACCGAAGGCACGGCCCTTACTGCCGCCGCCTTGTGCCCATATTCTATGTCAATGTGTGCGTCACAGCACGCACGCACACATTCTAATGGGTAGCGGCCAGTTTGTATGAAGACGTATTACTGTTCTTAGTATACTGTGGTATTAATCATTGTATTAAATCTAATCATTGTATTAAATCTAATCATTGTATTAAATCGGACATCTCGTACTCTAGTCAGGCTGCGGGTCTACTCTAGTCCTGTGGTCTACATCACGTTTATTTTTTTTTATTCTTGTCTATTGAGTGTTGGGATAGCAATCTTGAAAACCCAATACATATAGCTATTTTCGGAATGCGGCCGAGCGCATCGCACACCGCACTTCAGCCGCGCGGTTACAGCCGCTGCTGCACCGGCTGGAGAAAAACGGTTTAGCCATGAGTGCGGTATTTATAGATGTCGCGTATAAAAGACAAAGGACGCACCGGGAACATTACACGTCGCTGAAGCGGGAAGTACAGATGAGATCCATCTGAGCGAGTTGAATAATTGAAATCTCACAAAGCGTCGCTCACCGGCAGCGGTACGTAACACGTCCGCTAACATCGGGAGACATGTTCTAACGAGATACCTATGTATATACAAGAAAAAATGTCGGTGAGCCATTTCTTTGTATCAAATCGGAGACGGACCTGTCAAAATTGTAATGTCAGTTGCCGATTCGCGGTGTATACAAACTTTCTCTTTTCTATGGTCTTTACAAAAGGCGTTAACCATAAACAACTAATGTGCAAAATAAACCATAAATTACTAAAATTTTCTGAATGGGCAAATCATAGACACCTATTCCAATATTTCATAAATATTAAATTTTGTTGTCATATCAAAACAAATCTAAAAACCATACTGAATTACTTTCCTCTGTCGTGTCAAATAACACATAATTACACTGACGCATTTAAAAACATTATATATCAACTGAAAAGATACACACTCGACAATAAGATCATTCTAAGCAATCATAAAACATTCTTAATCTTCTTTTTATTTTTGTTTCCAACACATACTTTTTATAAAATATATACCTACCTTGATAGTAATACCACAATATACCTAGGTAATACAGTTCATAATAAACCATTATCATTTCACTTACATAGCAAAATATTCTTTCAAAAATAAGTTTAAGCAATATCTTAATTCAATTCTACTCCTGTAAAATGAACTTACCCTATATACCCGCATCCTGTAACAATCATGTACATTGCAAATATGTAGGTATTTACTACCAACTCTTAATGAAACCTTTTCACTTTAAAAGCTTACAGATCGGTACCCATGACATCAGAGTGACAAAGATGAATATTAATAATCTCGCGGTAGATATAGAGGCATTCGCTCTTTCGCAAACTATAATAGTCCCCTTACCTGAAACATGCACACAATATGATTCGGATATATTTACCTGTACAGAATGTTGGTGTAACAAAAAAAATCATCCAAATTTACTACAGAAAGATATGGAATGGCTAATATAATTGATCTGGTAAACCAAATAGATTCCTTTGAACCAATTACCACTAAAACTGTGGACCAACCAGAAAACTGTAAACAACATTTTTGTAGAGGCACTAGCACACTTAAGATTCTAAATATGAACATACGAAGCATAAATCATAATTTTGACGAACTTCTTGTACTACTGCATCGTCTAAATATAGACTTTCAAATCATTATTCTTACGGAATGCTGGTTAAAAGATAAAGACACAATACAGACGATACCAGGATACACCGGGCATAAAACCTCCAAACATTATAACCAAAATGACGGTGTTGTAACATACATTAAAGCAAATCTAAATGTCGAAGTAACTGAACCAGATATAAGTGACGCCAATTGTTTAAAAATTAATTTGTGTAATGGTACCTACATATATGGGATTTATCGACCACCGTCCTTCCAAAATGCGTATGAATTCACAAATTCTCTTTCTGAAGAGCTACTCACAATGGCCAAAAACCCAACAATGATCATTGCAGGTGACATAAACATTGACATAACTGCAAGTACTCCCACCACAAATGCATCTGAATACCTATCCATGTTAGCTGAACAAGGTTTCGTTCCTGCCATCAGCAACCCAACAAGAGGTAACGCATGTTTAGACCATATTATGGTTAAAAGCAAATTCTTGGTGAAAGGAATTGTATGTGAAACTACTATCACGGATCACTTTCCAGTAATGATTGATATTGGAACACAAAAAATAAATACAAAACCTTATACAAAACCCCGACACAAACTAAATTTTGAAATGCTAAAAAAAGACTTGGAAAAAGAAACTTGGTTACCAGTATACGAGACTAATGATGCTAATACATCATATTCAAAATTCCTGTATATTCTACAAAGCCACATTAAAAAAAATCAAGAACATATATCTAATAAATCGAGGAAAAAAATTAAGAAATCTTGGATAACTGAAAGTTTAGTTAACTGCATAAATAAGAGAGATGTGTTACACAAACAGTCTAAACTTAACCCTCTAAATGTCGGCTTACAAAACTTTTACAAAAAGTATAGAAATATTTGTAATAGAGCGGTCAAATCCGCTAAACACTTATATTACAAAAATATTATAAAAGAAAATCAACGTGATGCAAAGAAAACATGGGAAATTATAAGAGAAATGACTTCTACACAAAATACTAGAAGCAATGATATATGTGATATGCTGATTCCAAACAAAAATCATGCTACTGAGGATAAGGCCATTACTGAAGTGCTAGATAATGTAAACGGGCATTTCGCTTCGCTTGGTAAAAATTTAGCACAAAATATTTTGTCTCGTCTAAAAACTACTGAAGAAAACCTTAAAACAAATTTAAATTCAGCAAATCCATATTCATTTTTCTTTGCTCCAACCTCCATTCATGAAATTGCTGCAATTATTAGTAACCTAAAGTCTAACAGTGCCCCTGGAAACGATGAGGTAACAGCAAAAGTAGTGAAGTATAATAAAGACCAATTAAGTAAGCCTCTTTGTTATATATTCAATCAAAGTCTCTCAACGGGTATCTTTCCAAATGCACTAAAACTGGCTAGAATCTGTCCAATATTCAAGGGTGGTGATCCCCGTAATCCGAGCCACTATAGACCTATATCGCTCCTAAGTGTTTTTTCTAAAATCTTAGAGAAGATAGTTAAAGTACGTCTTTTAAAATACCTGGATATTCACAAAATAATCTCCAACAATCAATACGGGTTCCAATCAAAACTCTCAACAGAAGATGCAATATGTCAACTAACGGAATTCTTAGTTACACAATTAGATAAAGACAAACGTTGTATTGGTATATTTTTGGACCTAGCCAAAGCTTTCGATACGGTGTCTCATCCACTGCTGCTGCACAAGTTATCAGCTTTGGGAATAAGGGGGACGGCTTTGGCGTGGTTTGAAGATTATCTAAATAACAGGGTTCAGGTAGTTAAATCGGGCGATCACTGCAGCAACCTCCACAAAACATCATATGGAGTACCGCAAGGAAGTGTTTTGGGACCCACGCTCTTCCTCATATATGTCAATGAAATGTGTAACTCCAATTTAGAAAACGGTAAAATAATTTCTTTCGCAGATGACACAGTGCTTCTTTTTCAAGATGATTCCTGGGAAGATGTTTTAAAAAAGGCACAAAGTGGATTGAATCGAATAACATCATGGCTTGACAAAAATCTACTAACAGTAAATGCTTCAAAGACAAAATACATGTGTTTCTCCATCAGTAAAAGAACAGTAATAAAGCAGCCCAAAAATCTACTGATTCACACATGTCAATCAAAAGATAAACCCTGTGATTGTACTAATCTGCAGACAACGGAAGATATACGATATCTAGGTGTGTACATAGACCAGCATCTAAACTGGAGAAAACATATTTTGAATCTTACAATCCGAATAAGAAAGCTTGTTTATTTTTTCAAAGAAATTAGAGATGTACTCGACGCATCGACAAGAAGAATAGTATACTATGCACTGTGTCACTCACTCATTAATTATGCAACTGTCAGTTGGGGTGGTGCAGCTTGTACTATATTAGATTCATTAAGCAAAGCCCAGAAAATGGTATTGAGAGTTCTTCATAAAAAGCCATTTCGTTTTCCTTCAGAAGAACTTTTCAGAGAATGTCACGTCCTGGACATCAATCAAACATATTTACTCAACACTTTAAAATATTTTTTCCGACATAAACAAGATCACCAACAAATAACTCACTCACATTCAACAAAGGCACAGGTGAACTTCAACTATCTTGTACCAAAATTCAAAAAAACTTTTTCACAAAGATTTCACCTATTCCAAGCACCAAAAACATTCAATGCTCTTAACACTAAACTTAAAACATGTAGCCATAGTCTCGCGTATTTTTCTTCTAAAGTGAAACTCTGGCTGCATGAAAAGGGAAGGAAGCATGCCCAAAACCTATTAAAAGCCATCATATAAACTAAATTTAAAATATACTATTCCTACAAGAACATTTACTGTCACTTACTGTCTTACTGTTACTGTCATCTTTTTAAATACTTTTAATTGTTTTATTTTATTTTATTTTATTAATATCCTATTCAGATCATTTTTTTCACTTACTGTCTTACTGTTACTGTCATCTTTTTAAATACTTTTAATTGTTTTATTTTATTTTATTTTATTAATATCCTATTCAGATCTTTTTTTTCACTTACTGTCTTACTGTTACTGTCATCTTTTTAAATACTTTTAATTGTTTTATTTTATTTTATTTTATTAATATCCTATTCAGATCATTTTTTTTCCTTTGTCTATAATATAATTAATTAACACCATTATTAAATTGTAAACATTTAATTATTACTATTACTTAATTTTAATTGGCAATAAGATTTATTCACAAATGTTATATAAATAATAAATATTCTTGAACATTATACTACTGGAAGAGCACTGTCTGCTATAATACAGTAAATTACTAGTGTAGCAGGCAGGGCGTCAAATCAATTTAGTGTTTACTTGCTGCCAAGACACTCAACAACAATGAAAAAAGCTTCATTAAATTTTGTAAACACTGTAAACATTTGTAACATTGAACATTGAATAAACATTTGAATTTGATTTGATTTGAATTTGACCTATATGTGGCGGTCGGAAGGAGTTACACGCAATCAACGATTTTGTAGCACTCTTTCACACTAAAATCAAAATTTCACATTTTAAAATGTTCTAGGATGAACCACGCGAATCTCGTAATCAGTTATCGTAAAATCTCGAAACATCGAGAAAGCCATTTATTTACCTATAAAAGCAAGGGGCGTCGCACTTTGACCAGTTGACGTTTGACAACGGATATATTGGCAACGGAGCTAGCGCAGTGTGACCAGCGCTTATATTCCAGCAATAGTAAATAAAGGAAGTACCTACCACGGGCGAGAAATTTTTGTACAAGCGAATATTGAACGGAATTTTCTAGAAAGCGATCGAAGCAATAAAAACAGCTTGAAATAGTGAGAATTAAGAAATAATGTAAAAATAAGTGTGTGGAATATTTAAGAAACATTTATTAAGTATACAATAAATTCGAGTCCAGTGACTTTTTCGCAGCCACAACCCAGATTGGGAGAGTTGGATGTTTTAAGAGGCTATTATACCCGTATCTAGACAGTTACTTTTTATTGAAAATATTAATTCAATAAAAAGTTCTCATTTTCAATTTTATAGCCAATTTGCTTTTGAATTGAGCATCTTTATGAGTGGTAATCAATTCAAGATGGTCGACAATATATTATTTATATTACTGGAACACTAATTTCGAGGAATATTTCGTGGTCTCGCATTCCCGCTACATGTGTAGGAAAAACAAACCTATAATAAACTCAGTCGTATTGATCAAATTCGGTTCATTAATCTAAGATAGTAGATACGTATGCAAAAATTTAATTTAAAACACTTGTAGGTGCCTACTATAACTTGGTATGTCCGGTCACACTGCGCTAGCTCCGTTGCCAATATACGTATCCGTTGTCAAACGTCAACTGGTCAAAGTGCGACGCTTGCTTTTATAGGTAAATAAATGGCTTTCTCGATGTTTCAAGATTTATTTATTAAGTATACATTTAATTCGAGTCCAGTGACTTTTTCGCAGCCACAACCCAGATTGGGAGAGCAGGATGTTTTAAGAGGCCATTATACTCGTATCTGGACAGTATAGGTTAGGTATTTGTTGACAATGCTTGACATATTTTTGAAAAATATAATTTTCTTCCGGTCATATGAACGTAATAGAAATGTGCAAACTTTGACGTCTGACTCTTTAGTTGTGTAGTGTTACGTGCTGGCTCCTTTCTTCACGAACGGAAGTTCTGCAAGTTCTACAGCTCGCTTGATACATTTTTTGAAAACACGGCCGCGCCAAGTGCATTAGAGATGTGCATTTTTATTTAGCATTGTAAAGTTAAATACTGTTTTTTATAGTTTTTTGTTACATTGTTCAGGTTTGTGTTTTCTGGGGTATTATGCCGTGATATTACGACCTTTCCGGCCGACGTTTCGGACCACATTGCACGGTCCATCATCAGGGCTGATGTGTTGTGGTGAGTATTGGTACAAGGAATGAATGCAACACATCAACCCTGATGATGTACCCTGCAATGGGATCCGAAACGTCGGCCCAAAAGGTCGTAATAACACGGCATAATATCCCAGAAAACACAAACCTGAACATTCTGAGTGGCCGCGAAAACCTAAGAACATTTTTGTTACATTATTTGTAACAAAACGTTATTATTTTTTATTTAGTGTTGGAAATTTGTATCGGGGAGTAAAGTAACACTATTTTCTGATTGCACATAAATTGTATAGTAAAAAAATTTCTTTTAAAACACAAATTGTAAGAAAACCAACTAAACGATTCATATGTCACACGTCCATACAGTTCATAAAGCCCACAAAGTGGAGACATTTTCTTAATTTCTTAATTATTAGTTTGATAATTTATTAATTGGGGCCAAATACATGGCCGTAGGATGCACCCAACAAATCCCAACTCTCTCGTGTGGAAGTCAAAATTTTGAAACGGTACCAAGATTTATATACCTAGGATCCCTGATAACAAGCAACAATAATACTACAGAGGAGATCTAGAAGCGCATAGTGAGCGCAAATCGCTGTTTTTTACGCCTACAAAAGCAGATAAAATCCAGACTGCAGTCCAGAAACACCAAGATATTAGTGTACAAAACGCTTATTAGGCCAGTGCTCACGTACGCAGCTGAGACGTGGGTACTAACTAAGAGGAATGAGCGAGCACTGGACGTTTTTGAAAGGAAAATTTTGAGGCGTATCTTCGGACCGGTTCTAGAAAATGGACTTTGGCGCAGACATTATAACAATGAGCTCTATACTCTATTTAAGGAGCTAAACGTCACAAAATTTATAAAACTGGGAAGACTTCGGTGGCTGGGTCATGTGCAGAGAATGTCCGAGCATCGAGCACCAAACTTTTTTTGGCGATACTACCCGTATCGCCAAAAAAAATTTAAAAACATGCCTTTTTTCCACCGAGCTAACCTTACCCCCCCCTTAATGTTTGTTTCCTATCAAATAATTAGGAATTTTATTTAGGGAGGACGAAGGCGGTGAAACGTAGGGGGAGCCGGGCCTGGTTTCATCAGTCAAATTTAAAATCAAATCAAATGATTTAAGTGTAGTGTTAAAAAGTGCATAGAAATGAATAAAACAAATTTTTAATTTAAAATGCAGGGTTGTTATGGTACACATTACGTGTTTGAGGCTTATTATCATTGCGTTTTCTTTGCTTTCTTCAAAATATACTCAATCCAATCGAGTTTCCTCTGCGAGTAGAGGGACAGCCTAATACGATGTGGGGCTCTAGAATACGGAGGCTTCCTAGATTTCATACTTCGGTGCTTGCCAAAGGTGTGCTTCATACCTCCACCGCATCACACCAGCGATGGACGAGTCCATTAAGGCCCCACAATACGATTTACATTTTTGCTGTCTGGAGACTAAATGTAGTAAAAAATTTTCGAATCTTTTTGCTAAAATTACAGCGGAACAGGCGTTCAATCAACTTTATTATGAAAGGTCCATCCATTTATAATTAAGTTGATTGATCTAAGCATTTCTTTAAACAAAGGCATCTGAATACATTGTGATTATAAAAAAAATATATAATCTCGAAGTACTATTTAAGCTTTATTATCTTTGGTATAATATATATTGAAATATTTCCTCACGAAGACCATACCTACATTTTGTTCACAAATTGATTAAGAATAGAAGGTGATACTTTTCAGATATTAATATTTTTGGATATATGTATTGTTAAATATATCGTTTTCAAAAAGATAAAAATTTATGTTCCGTTTCCTACATTGCAGTAAGTACCCAAAAAAAACATTAACGAGTGGGTGCATGTTTTCCAACATTGTTGTATTATGTACCTACCTACTTTCTTCTACTTGTTATTTGTTGTCTTATTTTAAAGCGGTAAAGGGTAAAGAATTTAGTGTAAGTATCTACACATTAAATCTGAAATAAAAAAAGTATTGGTTTGGCAATACTATTCAATAACTGAAATAATATTAGATTATTTTATTAAATTCATAAAATAATATTAATTAATTAAAGAACTTTGTATTAACCACTTAACCACTAACTCTACGTCTACCAGTTTCGATACCACTGAATCTTCATCAGGACGGACGCAAACTAACTATCCATTACATACTTATTCTAGCAAACAAATCCATTTTTGAACGGGGGCATGGCTACAGTTATGCTGGGGATAATTTAGAAGTGGATGCCAAAATGGGGAACACGTCAAGTAACGGGCTATTCATAAAATTTAAAATAATATTCGTACATTCCATCCATCCTCAGCGTTACAACCCTTGGTGGGTCCTATCTGCCTCCAAGAAAGTCCTCCATGCTGCTCTGTCGCTGGCTGCCATTTTCCAGTTTTGCTGCCCCAGGGCCAGACAGTCCGCAATGACACCATCTAACCACCGCAGTTTCGGTCTTCCGACACTTCTTCTGCCCATTGGATCATTAAACATCACCCTTTTTGTGAGTTCTAGATCATCCATACGGTGTAGATGTCCCAGCCAGCGCAATCTATTAATCTTAATGAACTTTACTACGCTGACGTCCTGGTAAAGGTCGTAGAGCTCGGTGTTGTATCTTTTTTTTTCCGCCATGTTTGACCGTCATTAATAGGTAAGCGTAAGATTTTTCTTTCGAATGTGTCTAGTCTATTATCGTCATGCTTAGTTAATGTCCAGGTCTCCGAGGCATATGTTAAGACTGGTCTAATCAATGTCTTGTAGAGCGTGGCTTTAGTTTTTCTGGACAGTAGGCGTGACCTCAATTGTCCAATGAGACCAAAGTATTATTTGCTGCAAAGATTCTTTTCCCAATCTCTACACTAATATCATTGTCGTTAGTAACAATGGAACCAAGGTATGTGAATTGTTCCACTGTTTCAAATGTGTAGTTACTGATAGTTATTGAGGACTGGCTGATTCCGGGTATCATTGTAACTGGCATATACTTTGTTTTTGTCTCATTGATTGAAGTCCTACCCTTCTGGCTGATGATTCCAATGCCGAAAATGCTTCTCGAAAGGATGATTCAGATCTTGCGATAATGTCGATATCATCAGCATATGCTAATATTTGGACTGACTTTGTATATATGGTCGCATTCAATTCAATGACCGATTCCCTTATGGCTTTTTCCAGCGCTATGTTGAACAAGAGATATGCCAAGGCATCTCCTTGTCTTAAGCCGTTGTAAGTTCTAAAGTTATCAGAGGTATCTGATTGTATCTTAATTTGGCATACTGCTTCGGACATTGTGAGTCTCACCATGCTAGTTAGTTTTGCTGGTATATCAAGGTCGTTCATTGCCAGGTAGAGTTTCTCGCTGTTTATACTGTCATAGTCTGCCTTAAAATCTACAAACAGGTGGTGTTAATGTTAAATTCGCGGGTCTTCTGTAATGTCTGACTATTGTAATATTCGTACATTGTTTCAAGAAAATGAAGAAAGTCGGTCTATATTACTTATAATTAAAAAGAAGAAAGCTCTGGCTACATTTTATTCCAATTTTATTTTTAGGAATTTCACTAGGTCAACGCGACTATTTTCATCTCACAACATTATTTCCATCCTGAGATTTTGAAATATTTAAATGATTGTCAAAATATAAAATCATATATCACAGAGTATAAAATAGTATAAAGATGAAATAAACCCTTCTTTAGGAGAGGGGATTGGGTCGTGTATATTCAATATAAACTTATACTACAGTTAAAGTATATATTTATTGTTGCAGTTAAAGTATGTTGTTCAAACCTCTTCAAGTAGAAACGTCTTTTTGTACTAAAGCGCGACTTATTTACTAAGATATTATACATTTTAAGAGTATTTACTTTAATCTTTTCATAATTGTTACAAAATTTACAAGCATTCACAATAACAAGTCAAACGTTTTGGAACTAGCCGTGGAACCGGACTGGGTACCAATAAATTTACGTAAGTTCATGTCTATATATTTTGGTGATCTGTGAATCTCACTGTTTGTTACATAAATTTCAACAAAAAAAAATCCAAACTTCTTGAAGAACACGTGCTCAGCTTTTCTCTTTCTTAATATTGTAAACGAGGCTAAAAAGAATCACGCACTCCTGTCAAGTGACAGTTGTTTGAAGTTGTCACAACACTATCGGAGACTCCAGAACGGTCTAGCGTAATCTACGGCTTTCGGTAAGTATCGAGAAACATCTATAAAAGACTGGAAGCTACTGGAAAGTTCTCCTAAACACTGGTAACGCCTAGAAAGTTCGATACCACAAACGAGACCGCGCGCGGGATTATGTACATTATGGTTACGCAAGCATTTTATTAATTAATTTATTTAGAGTATTCACAAGTTCATAGTACAATAAAATCAAAGAAACAATCTTGAAATATCCTACTGGAGCTCAATTATGAACGACTCAATATATCAATGTAATTTCAGATCTTAACGCTAATCTAACCAATTATACAAGAAATAAAACAAGAGAAAAGTGAAATAAACAAAGGATGACAACAGCAATAAACAAAGTATGAAAACAGTAATAAAAGCAATAAATCAAGAGAAAAGTGAAATAAACAACGTATGAAAACAACATTAAAAGCAATAGGGTAATTCCGGGGGAGATGGCCGTACGGGAGAGATGGCCAATAGATAAAAGTTCTAGTAATAATTCATAGATGGCGCTACTTTTAATTTAGTTCGCTTCGTTTTGGCACGGGCAACAAGTGTTAGCGGAGTTTTGTGCGTAAAAATTATGGAAAGGTGAGTAATTTGACATTGTTTTTTAATAACACGTTCGATTTAAACTAAGGGGTAAAGATATTAAGTGGCCACAAAAAAGTTTTCAAAGTTTTGCCCGTTTTCGTGATTTATTTGTGAAGTAAAAAAACTTTCTCGTGTTCTAACCTCAAAATTAACTACTAAAATGAGAATTTGCTTTTATTATGTCATGTGGCCATCTCACCCGGACAATCGGCAAAGATGGCCATAGTATTTACGGGAGAGATAGCCATAAAATTTAATGTCCTAACTTAAATTTATTTTTAATATTTAATATTTTCTACAGATGCCTAACCAATATATACGGAAGGCAGCTGCTAGACGAGGTGCCTGGAGCGAAGAAGTCTTAAAAAATGCTATGAAAGAAGTACAAAGTGGAGGGATGACTGTTTATAGGGCCTCTTTTATCTACCATATTCCAAGAAAAACACTAGAAAGAAGGCTAAAACAAAATAACTACACAAAGGGATCTATGGGACCATCATCAACCTTTGGTGCAGATAACGAAAAAAGACTGAGCAAGCATATAAAAGACATGCAATCGAGAGGCTTTCCATTGACTATCGATGATTTAAGAAGAATTTCATTCAAGTATGCTGAGCAATTAGGAATTAAACACAGATTCAATATGAAATCTGAGAAGGCGGGCTATGATTGGGTTCAATTGTTTTTGAGAAGGAATTCCGATATTTCACTAAGGAAATCAGAAGGGGTGTCATATGCTAGAAGTCAAGGGATGATTAAAGCAGAAGTAAACGCCTATTTTGAAATGCTTGAGAGGATTCTCAGTGATAATGACCTAATAAATAAACCTGGCAATATTTACAACATGGACGAGTCTGGGTTGAAATTGAATAATCGACCAGGTCACGTTTTGGCTGAAAGAGGCTCCAAAGCTGTAGCTATGTCAACGTCTACAGAAAAAGGAGAAACGATCACGGTAATTGGTTGCTGCAATGCTGAAGGTAATTTTATACCTCCTGCATGTATTATGAAAGGGCAAAGGAAGAAACCTGAATTTGAAGATGGACTGCCTCCAGGTTCAGTGGTTTATATGTCACAAAAATCTGCCTGTATAACCTCTGACATATTTCTAGAATGGATGAAATCGCATTTCTTTCCTCTAAAACCAGATGGCAAAGTGCTTCTTTTGCTGGACGGTCATTCTACACACTGCAACTCAGTTAAAATGCTGGAGTTTGCTAATGATAATGACATCATCTTACTGTCGATGCCATCACACACATCCCACTATCTACAGCCACTGGATGTGGCTGTGTTCAAGTCTGTGAAAACTTTCTTTTACGAATCCTGCAGGTTATGAATGAAACAGCACCCCGGACGCCGTCTAACAAGACAACAATTTGGCTTCTTATTAAACCAAGCCTGGGGAAAATCAGCGACAAGTGGAAATGCAATATCAGGATTCAGGGCAGCAGGAGTTTTCCCACTAAATCCAGGAGCCATTCCGGAGTACGCATTTAGTGAGAACATTGAGCAACCTACTGAAAGAAACATCGAACATGCAGCGCGGGTCCAATCAATTTCAGATTCAGGCCCAAGTACATCCTTTCAGACTGTGGACCAACCATCACCGACTAGATTACTGAACGAAGTATCTCCACTGCCTGTAAAACTAAACCAGGTTCGGAAACGAGCCAAACAAGTAAGCATTCTCTTGACATCTGAAGAGCATATGGAAAAACGAAAAATGAAAGAAAGTGAAAAGGAAAAAAGGGAAGAAAAATCAAAAGAAACAAAAAATAAAAACGGAAATTAAGACTGATAGACCTAAGAATAAAAATACTGTTAAGAAACGAAAGGCAATTCGTAGGTTGTCTGATAGCAGTTGTGAAGAAATTCCCATCGTTTTCAACGATACCTCTGAAAGTGAATCTGAAGATAGAGAAAAAGATAATTGCAGAGGTTGCGGTGATAATTATTACAGGACACAATTAGCTGAAGATTGGATTCAATGCAATATTTGCATGCTTTGGGTGCATGAAAATTGCACAGAGTTTGAGGACATGTGTTCTTATTGCGGTAATAAGAAAAAAAAGGAGTTAAAATATCACAAGGGCAAAGGAAAAGGCAAAAAAAGTACTGGCCATCTCCCCCCAACCACTATGGCCATCACCCCCGGACACTCTGGGAGAGATGGCCAGTCCTAGTTTTTTTTAAGTTTAAAATTATATTGTTTGCGTTATTTGAAGTGATTTATCGTTAATATTTGATAAGATTAATAAATAAAGTTTATGTTCTATATTGATTAAATGTTTTATTCATCACAATTCCTTCACAATAGAGTCTTAAAGTTACTAGGGCCATCTCCCCCGGAACTACCCTAAATCAAGAGAAAAGTGAAATAAACAAAGTATGAAAACAAATTTTAAATTAGTTTTTAAAACAACACTAGTTTTTAAAACAACAGTTTTTAGAAAAACACTTTTTAGAACAACAATCTCCCAAACGTCGCATTCTTAATAATACTTGAATTCGCATTGAAAATATCAATACTCGTGCGATTCGTTAGCTCGTTACGGACCTACTCGCACGTAAAATTAAGGAGTTCCCTTGCGATCTCGTATGGTGTCTCGGAATTGAGAGAGGATGCGACTGTCGTGTTGAATACTTAGGGATCCTGATGCTAATCTTTTCCAGTAGATATGGACAGTTGATTTTGCCGGAGATTAATTTTACTAAGAACATTATGTCGGAGTATTCTCTTCTAAGTTTTAATGGATGTAGGAGAGGAATTTGATGATTCAAATGTCTTCTGCTCAAGTACTTTAAGAGAATTTTCCGGTATCTTTCAATCTATTAATATGTACAAAGTATTGGGGATTCCAAATGATTGATGCATATTCCAGAGTGCTCCGTACATGTGTTGAATAAATTGACTACAGTAGTGGAATTTTTATTTTATTTTATTTTTTAAAATTTACCAACGTAAAAAAGCAAAGCGAATCCGTCGCGGCGTTAGTGTATACCAAGGGCCGGCTGTTGGATTAGTGGTAATCGTAATAGTTGATGAAACGAGGAAAACACCCCTGGAACTATGACGTCATAACGTTTCTTTGGTGCGCAATCGAGCTGAAGCGAAACTGCAAGACAATCACTTTGATTGCTCGATAAAGTCGATAGTTGTTATATCGACAGCCAGAGTACAGCAGTGGCGGGATTAGTTGCTAAATGCTGGGCCGTGCGTTGTAATTGTTTTAATTTATTTATAAACATTAAAGTAATAAAGTATGTAAGTATGTACATTGTTTTTGTTCCGCCCACATATTGAGCCTCGCGCGTATTTGCTGAGAAATAAAGATCGATCTTGCGTAATATCTTATCGGAAGCTAGCTGCAGTGAATCAGTTAAATGTTAATTTTTTTGAAGTAAAAAACATGAGATAACACTATTAATGTATTTAATACGAATTTGGATAGGTACCTTGACATGCACAAGAATATATTATATCACCTTATAAATTGCAAAATATTTTAATCATTTAGCGCATTTGAATCAACATTTTTCGTTAACATATGTTTTTAAATGGTTTCGTTTACGATTAAAATCCATTACGGCCATTATTGTTTTTGAAAAAATCATTTAAAGATATATCGAATTTTTGTCGAACAGATTTTTTATAAGTCAAATAGGTACATCTCGAGATATTACATATTGAATATCAACAATACACAAAATGTTTGTAAAACTGACATTTCTGAAACCAGTCTGTTAATGTCCAAATGTGATATTTTTTAGGTGATAGAAGGTTTTTGATTTGATCTGCACCGTCTAATTTTCCTCGAAAGGAAAAGAATTCTCTGTCATAAACACTAACTAACATTCAACCTTTCATTCTTTCAAAAAAAATTATCGCTTGAACGTCGTAATTTTCAAATAATATTTGTTTTAAAAAAATACATTAATATAATTTAATATACGGCTGTCAGATTTCATTGTTTATTTTATAGCTTTTTCTTATTGATCAAATGAAATAGCGCGCGGTTCCCCGGCGTCTTATTTCCTGTTACACATTTTCGTCAATTTTTACGAATTCACTGACTGCCACAGATTGCAGGAAAGCGAGAGGAAAGATGTTACACATCAAAAAGAAAAACATAAAATTAAATTTCGAAATCCTTCCGCACTGACCGTATTCATCTGATCTGCGTACTTACACCTATTCCTGAACTAAAAAAATCCTTGGCTAGAAAGATAAGATTGAGTAATCGATAGGCTTGAGGATAGCAAAGAAAGCCACTGAAGCTGAACAATCTCTGGACCAAGGGATCATATTACAAAATAAATTACAACTAGAATTGGATTTTTTTTTCATTGTCATAACGGAAACTTTTCATCTGCCCTCATATAGAAATTCGCTTTGTGGATCTTGTTTTAAAAAATATACGTATATGTATACTTTTAATAATACTCGTGTTACAGAAAAATGGAATAATGCTCATTCATAATTTTTCATTTCATGTGAGCGAAGACATTTAAAAATATTAGGGGACTGAGAACCGACTTTACCAAATGGGATAATATTTCGATTAGGTAAACTCCAGGGTAATATTGAAATTCCTATTTAAAGTACTAAAGTGAGGCATTCAAAAGAAATTCACTGATAAAAATACATGAACGTAGAGGCATGCGATTGAAAAAGATAATCGTGCTGACTCTCTGTATAAGGCCGCTGCGCTGTGCGGATGGCGCAGTTATTTATTGCCTTGTATGAGAATTAATCAAACTCCTTGAAACTCTAAAAATACACGAGCCGAGTGGCATCCACTGCAACACTTTAAAACTAGGCCAGAATTCCAAAACTTCGGAAGTGAAGTTATCGGCACTAATTTGGATGCCAAGAAAATGCGTGTAAACACTGCGCGACTTCGATGCGTCTCTAAAATATTATATGCACATATTTACATACATACACAATTGTAAAATAGTTTTATAAGAATGGAGGACAAATAAACATTTAAATAAATGACATTACTAAAAAGAATACTACATTATGGCTAGATCATAGTACGTAATAGTGATGGTCAAACCGTTATTTAAGATCTGTATCTGAGTGTATCGATGATTAGTAACTGAGATATAACTGTCATACATCTTTTCATTTAAGAAAGACAATTGAATTAGTATGTGTAAGCCGCGCGTACGAGGCACATTGTTTCGTTTTATTGGTGTTTATACCCGTAAACCACTCAACTCAACGAAATAATGTGTGTACGCACGGCTTACACATACTAATTTAATTGTCTTTCTTAAATGGAAAGACCTATACCGATGGTTACGTCAAATTGAGAAAAATCAGTTACCAATCATCGATACAGTCAGATACAAATTTCAAACAACGGTTTATGTGTAACCAGTTAAAATATCATCACTAGTGTAGAGGCAATTTTACTGTATCTATTTTATAAAATAATTCAATCGCAAACAAAAATGATAAAGGAGAAATAAACACGAGTTTAAAAAAATCGAGATATGTTATTAAAACCTCGCAGAAATTTATAAAATATATTTTGTAAGGTTTTTGTAACTTTATTTGACTTATATCACAGGGAATGAATTATTAATATTTCATTTAAGTTATTGTAGTGATAGTCCAACGTTATACACGAAAAAAAGAAGTATGAGACATCCTGTATTTTATTTTATTTTAATACCTATCAGTATCTCGCAAATAAGGTGTAAACTTATTAAGAAGTTGACA
The DNA here is from genome assembly GCA_016648135.1 of Agrypnia vestita. Taxonomy (NCBI): domain Eukaryota; kingdom Metazoa; phylum Arthropoda; class Insecta; order Trichoptera; family Phryganeidae; genus Agrypnia; species Agrypnia vestita. The sequence continues at coordinate 43,070 of JADDOH010023544.1, read as the reverse complement.
AGGCATATTGTCAACGTGAATAGCGGGTTCCCTTTTAGCGAGGCAGGAGGCAAAGTAAAGTATGAATTAGCGGTTTACCGGCATTATACCGGTAAATATATATTTTGAAAAAAAAAAATGCCCCCCCCGCGCCCGGCGCGCCGCGTACGGCCATAACATAATTAATTCGAGAAGTTGAGTATGAGGTATAATTTTTTGAATATTTTTATATTAATGACAGTGAAATTTTGTTAGTACGCATGTAAAATTTAATTAAAATAATCAATGTTTTAATGGTTTTATGGATACTGTAATATAGGAAGAAAAACGTTTAATTTTTGTATTTTTTAAAACGACATTTTTAACAACTTGTCGAAAAATATTAATGTCTGAATAGCACCATTTCTTTTTCAAACTTTATACAATCAATTTGTAAATAAAATATATGGTCTTTATTTGAAAATATACGAGATTAGTGTAGGGTGATTTCGCCAGTGTTCCGGCCACCTTCAGTAGTCGGCCACGAATTACTTCAACTTGAATAAACTTGACACTCGCAATATAATTCAATAAAATTTTTGAATGCTAAGAAATCGGCCACTATTCCGCGAAAGAAACACAAAACTGCACCATCTTGCGTTTATTTTAGGTATCATTTAAGTAGACCCAAAAAATATGCTGGTGGTTATGAGCTATTAATTTTGATTCTGGTTTTTCGGAAACGTCGTTAAGAAAATTTTCAAACTTTAAGTAGAAGTTGAATTAATTTGTTTGCACTGCATAAGTAGCATTTATCGGCAAAAACATGAACTAAATTTACGAGTTAAAATGATAAAACAGACATTTTCAATATTTTTACGTTGAAACTCGTGCGGCCGGTTACTGGGACAATTTTTTCTACAAAATCCAGTGGTCGGCCGGGGCGGTCGACTACTGGCGGCGAATATTGGTTTTATTTTTGTATCTCACGCTGTTAATGAGACAAAATTTACTAAGATTTTATGTGTTATGTTAGCGAAAATAGCACAACTATCTAATAGCCAGTGGTCGGCCGCTAGTTACCACACTGATAATATGTTTTTTTAACTTCGAAGTGTGGGGCCGACAACTGGTTGACGTGTTAAAATTGATGTATCATTAGTCGGCCATGCAGCGTCTTAGGACGGTTTTGGTAGACGAAATTTATCTTTTATCATCCTAATGTTAACTAAATATAGAAATTATTAATTTTGTATCAATGGCGACTAAAACTAAAATACGTTTTCCATCAGAATACTGATGATAGCCTTCAAAAAGCCCTTTAAGCAGTAAGAGAAGGGAAAAATTACGCGCGGCTTATCAAAAATTGTTTGGAAATTGATGTTCCTAAGGCAAAACTGCAGGACCGCATCAAGGGATGGATATTGGAAAAAACGTCAAATGGAACCAAATCACTTTATATCGTTATCTGACAAAAACAAAATTGTTGAATCTTTAATAATCTTGTAATAGCATTAGCAAAATGTCATTTCCCTCTAAAAAACAAGAACTCCGACTACTGTGCAGCAAATTGTGAAGACAGAAAAAATAAAAACACGTTTCTAAGATGAAAAACCGGGAGAAAGATGGTATTTATTATTCATACGCCGGCCAGAATTGCGGAAAGCATTATTAGCGCGTAGGTACTAAGAATACGCAAATTATATAAGAAGTTGGTTAAAGGACTTGAAAACCCATATAATAGAAAACAACGATGAAGATGTATTAGAGGACCTTAATCGGATTATTAATGGAGATGAAAGCGGCTTTAACATATAACCAAAATGCCCAATCGAAAAAAATAATTCACTTTCTAGTTTCTAGTTTGTGATTATTAGTGTATTTTAAACGTACCTATGAACAAATTGAGACGATTTGTCGAAAAGCTTAAAAGGATTTAAGTATAAATTGAAAAAAAAAGTTTGTATAGCGCAAATTTATAAAGGACGTCTGGCGGCCCTGTGCTAAAATCTGATGGCCGACTACTGACGCATAGGTGGCCGACAACTGACGCATAGATGGCCGACTACTGGCAAAACAGCCATTTTTCATTAAAATATTATTTTAATTTTTATGGTTAGGCTAATTTTAAAAAGCAATAAATATAATAAAAATAAACTCCCTGTTCTTTAATACATAGGTGTTTTTCTAAACCACCTTTAAAAATGAACTTACAATGATACCTATTCCAAAGATGACTTTTCTGTAAAATGGCCGACTACTAGCACGATCACCCTACCAAAGATAACTCTATTGCATGAAAACTAAAATAGTGTTTCGGGGTTATAATTTTTTTGATGTTATAACAATATACCTATTTGTTCATATTTTTTTAAGGAAATGCTTCAAGAGTAAATGAATCTATCATAATAAAATTGATTAAAAGCCTGTTTAGCTACGGGTTTTGCAAAATGATTGAATAAGTTTACATTAAATTTAGCAAAATCGAGAGCAAATACGAAAATCGTGTACTGGGGCCTCTTAATGTCACTTCGTTTAACAGTAGGTACCTACACAACATGCACATGATAATAATACAACACGAAATCGAAGAGTCCTCAGGTAAATTTTCACAGAATTACTGTTCAACTAACATGACGAACATTGGACTAACGACGAACGGAAATGCGTATCGCAATATAATAATTAGATATTGCCTAGTATATGGATTACAGAATATCATAAACGAACTTACGTAACTGTACTCGTAAATTGGTGCAATAACTGGCAATACAGTGTGGTGAAAGGTGCATGTGTGGGATAAACAATTGTATTAACGATGTATTCAAGAACGGTTTTATCCGAAAACAAAAAAAAACGCTGATTTGGTCGGCTGGCCCTGGCGTTGTCGATCCGTCCCTGACAATACGCAATGTAAACAATAAGGTAGACTATGCACTTAAATGTGAAATAAATAAATCAAAGATAAATGTATACTCATTTACCTTCTTTTATGTCTACGGATTGGATTAAAGATAATAATTTACTGATTTTATTACAGTTAAATTATATTTAAAATATAAGCAAAATTCCAAATGGAGATGTGACACGAACAAAGAATATTTATCAGCGTAAAATGTTACTTTAAAACGAAATTAAAATTTGAAAGTAATATTATGAAACCGTAACGGGAAAATTACGACAACATTTTGTTTACGGAAGGTGAGAAGTGGATTTGCGAACAAAGAAATAGCTGAAGTGCATTGATCCGTTTTTGTAGAAAATATAATATGGTTTCTGACCTTTGGTTGTCTAGCTGAGCTGTGCATTCTAATACTTTTTTCTTCTCCCAACCGTCTTGGGTTTTCACCCATTCTTCTCCAGGAGATCTCCAATCTTTGGAAATAAACGGCATCTCAAAACTAAACAGTAAACAAACAAGCGCCGTCAACAATCTCCACGATCACTCGCGAATGCGGCTGACAGACTGAATTGGACTGAATGCGACACGACACCGCGCGCAGTCAGCCCGACCTAGCAAGTGTACATTAGAAAGAGATACAAAATGCGCATGCCTTTTTGTTTTGTTGATTTTCTCAAACGTCACGAACAGCTGATTAGACGCCAAAAATGCATATTACTACCATCTAGTATTGAAAGCTCGAAACATTTAAATCACACGGTAACTTTCGGTCCGAATGTAATCGGTGTTACCGACCTGGTTTTGGCCGGCAATACAGAAATCAATCGCAGATTTCTGCTTTGTTTTCATTGCGCAACATTCCGCCATAGGTCGTAGCGAGGAACTGTCATATTTCGCCGAGGTTAAGTGTAGTGCCGTATATTGGCGGCGTATTTATATATTATTCGATCATGAGTAGCGAAAATCAAATGCCCAAGGTTTCTTCTTCAAAAGATCCTGGATTAACAAAAGGCGAAAGAGATTTTATGAAGTTGGTTGAAGCGAAAAACTTGGAGCGCGTGCAGAAACTCAAAACTATTCGAAGGAACAACATCATCACTGGTTCACTTCTCGGTTGTGGCGTTTTCAGTATTTACCTTTATTCCATATTTGCGGTCAAACAAGAGCACTTCTTAGACGATTTTAACGAGCCGGCCACAGTTCACAAGTAGTCTTAATCATTTAGTCTTAATAAGTGCACATTTTATTTTCAATATGACTTCTATGCAAAAATTATCGTCGCTTCGGCTGCCGCCTCTCCCGACAATCCGTGATATTGTGCGACTCTACAAATTAAGAGCGATGAAGCAATTGTCGCAGAACTTTTTGATGGATGAAAGACTAACAGATAAAATAGTACGCGCCGCTGGCAGAATAGAAGGAGGACACGTGTGCGAAGTGGGCCCGGGACCCGGGGGGATCACTCGTTCCATCATCCGACAGAATCCCGTTCAACTAGTCGTCATCGAGAAAGATCCCAGATTCTTACCTTCAATGGAAATGCTCTCCGAAGTAACCAAAGGCTATATGGATTTCAACATTATTGTTGGCGACGTTCTTAAAACAAATCTGGAAAATATTTTTATAAATGTCAAGAAACATCCGTGGGACAGTGGCCCGCCTCCGGTTCATTTAATCGGTAATTTACCTTTCAGCGTATCGACCATACTGTTGATAAGATGGCTAGAGATGATATCCCAGAATACAGGAGCATGGGCTTACGGCCGTACCAGAATGACACTTACTTTTCAAAAAGAGGTAGCGGAGAGAATGGCTGCCCCGATTTTAAGTTCTCAGCGATGCAGATTATCAGTAATGTGTCAGAACTGGTGCAAGGTTGATTATAAATTCACAATATCTGGTAAAGCCTTCGTTCCTAAACCTGATGTGGATGTAGGAGTTGTGACACTCACGCCCCTGAAGCAGCCTATTATTCCTCTGGATTTTAAGTTAGTTGAAAAAGTTCTGAGACAAATATTTCATATGAGGCAGAAGTTTTCCATCCGCGGTGCACAGACACTGTTTCCCAAAGAATCGAGAGAAGAACTTGCCCTGCAGATGTACAAGTTGGCTGACATTCATCCAGAAACGAGGCCATTCCAGATAACCAATTACGAATTCAAACGCCTTTGTTATGCGTATGAACATATTATTTTACAGAATCCAGAATTGGCAAATTACAATTACAGAGGTCCCAAAAACACCGTCAAAGTCGACAGTCCTCCACAAATAGATGATATTGTAAATGTGTAAATTTATTTTTGTTGTGTTGAAAATATTGTAGCTATCAAAATAGAGTAAAAATAAAGTTTAATAATTGTAAATTTATTTTATTGAATAAATATCATCATTGTTTATTGAAATCCATAATGGGGTGTCAGTGCCAATCATTACATAAGTCAGCAAAACAAACAGAAGCTCAGATGCCCGTCTATCAGAAAACGATTGCGCCAAATCGACTCGCTCATAATAAAACAATACTATACAAGTTTTACAGTGGAGGCAAAACAAGCATATCTAGATTCTTTGCAATAAATAGAATACGAGGATGGAATAAGAGATACAAATCATATTTTTGTCAGATTACATACCCACACATTTTGAAGACAGATACATAAAATAAACTTGATTTTGACAAAAGTGTGGTATGCTAGGTATTGTTTTATCATGAGCGATATGCTTTATTTAAAATGAAAGTTAAATTTTTTTTCAAGATTGCCCAAAACTGCAGAGTAAATTGGATATTTAAGATAGTAAAATGTAAAAAGAAAGTTTGCAGATTCGACAGTATACCTAAGGCTGTCTTCAATGCAGATGAGATCGGATTTAAAAAAAAAAAGAATACCAGATAAAACTCTCAAATTGACTGAAGATCCGGGTTGATGGGGCAAATGAAGCAGTTGTCCACCAGCAGTAGGATTTTTCTTATCTTCAGATTGTATCCCATCTTCGCACTACCTCTTCGAAAAGTTAGGATGTCATCCATGCCGATTTTTTGACCTTGTAGGTGACCGGTAACATTAAATTCTTGAAACTGCATGGATTTTTTGACTTTCTGATAATCATTAGTTTTGTTTTTCTGTTCGATTCATGTTCATGTCCTTATATAAGTTAATTATTAATTTGTTCTAACTAGTGTCAAATAATGGCATAAATAGATAAATAAATTATTTATGCTTTAGTTACGGATAAAAGTTAATTTTGTTCCTCACTCTTTATAACAAAAACTCTCTATTCTATAACAAAATAAATTGCTCAGCCCCTTGGATTCTGTTATAGAGAGAGACGACTGTATGAGGTGAGTGTTATTGGTACAAATATCATTTGGAAAACTTATCAAGGGCCGGTTGTTGGATTATTATTAGTAATAATTAAGTAAAAGGCAGGATTTTTAGAAAACAGGAAAACGGTGGAAATACAAATAAGTACAAATAATTACTACTGATCAAACAACCGGCCCTAAGAAGGCTCTATTGAAAAATATACATTATGTAAGTGATGTACAGAGATCGTTGTATGCAATAATATGTGATATTTTTTGCAGTTCTGTTGCCATATCAGATTCTTAATTTTCATCATTTTCTTTTTTATCGTCTTAACTTGTGGATATTAATTAAACTTGAACTGGATAGGATACTGTGCAATCAGTATGTTAATTAATTTAATTTGTGATAGTGACGGTCAAAGCATTATTTTAACAGTTTACGGGACAGTTATTTGAAATTTGTGTCAGACTATTATACCTATGGTTACTTGTCGAATTGCAAAAAATCGGATACCAATCATCGATTCAACCAGATACAAATATCAAATAACGGTTATTGTGGAACCAGTTAAAATACCATAACTTATTCGTAATGATTTTATAGAGAAGTTCTTTACAAAGCTTTGCATTTAATTTATAAATGTTTACAGAAATGGATTGAACTCACATCCAGTCGTGGGTTGACGACCTCTTTCCATTTAAGAATTGTTTCATTGTGTTAGTTTTTAAGAGTATAGACACCAACACAACGAAACAACGTGCCTCATACTCACAGCTTATACATACTAATTCAATTGTCTTTCATAAATGGAAAGAGGTCTCTCCACACTCCACATTTTCACAACAGCATGGTTGCTGTTCCTACAAGAAATAACCATAAAAGATAACTTTCCAAAATAAAATGGAACAAAAAAATTTACTTTTTCTTTATTATTTTAATGAGGTATCCTTACACAAATTTACTAAAACTATAATCTCGCTGCTGATCGATGTCACCGTGGTGGTTTTTTCGTTTTTGTCAATGCAGAGCATTAAATTTCCATGGCTTGAAAAACTCTAAATTAATTGGGTCCAATTAATTTATATTTATACGAACGAGGTTGTAGTTTTAATTCAATAGGAAAAAAGTTATAAATCAATAATATACAATTTCACATTTGTTTCGCGATGTTTAGTATGATTTTCAATCAGCCTTTTATTCCTCTACCCTTAAAATTCTTCAGTTTAATTTAAAAAATACTCTTCTTTGGGTCTGTCTATTCAGTTTTGATATTTAGCAGATTGAAAGCTATACTTTCCAAAGCAGCTGGTGTTTTTATATATACATATGTATATGTGTAAATTTATTAGAATGCTAAGTAATTGAATATGTATACAAAAGGCTTCACAGTTTTAAAAACTGCTACTTCCATCTTCTTTGACGGCAGATTTGAAATCATCATGAGACGCTTTAGCTTTATTTGCTTTGTTTAATTGCTTTTTATGTCTTTTTGAATTCTTATGAATATCATATTGATAGTCTCCGATGAAAACTCTCTGACACGTTTCGCAGAAGTGGCTTACATTAGGATTAATGCCACCGATATAACTGAGGCCTGTAGAGAAAGGTTCTGGTTTTATTGTACATTCTGTGCCATTTACAATATGCTCAATAATTTGCACTGCTTTCTCTGTGACATTTTGATTCCACAAGGATACGTCACTTGTATCTAACTTGTAAATCGGTGGTACCTGAAACATAGAGAAGAAAAGAAAATTTCCTTTACTCTTAATTAAGACTACGATGACAGCAGAATGATAAAAGTACAAAAAATAAAAACTGAATTAATACCATTACATATTAGGATCATCCAAGGAATAATTTGAACCAAATAATAATTATTTTTTCAATTGGTTTCAATTCAAAATTAATAATATATATATTTTTTTTCAAATAATTATTCGATATTTGTACTAAGAGAAGATCTTAGCAGAAATGGTGAAAACCTTTACATTAAGGGGGGGGGTAAGGTATTAACTTTTTTTTTTTGCATTTTATTTTTAATTTTTTAAATGAATATATAACATCGCAAGAATATTGTGTCAAAATTTCAAGTCAATCGAAGCAAAATTGACGAAATTATGAACATTTGAGCGATACTCAGACTGATTTTCTATACCTGCTCGGGCAGCTAATAGATGCGCTCACCTGAGGACTACCGGACGTGCTATTTGTATAGGAAGAGTTTTGCGTAGACAAGGACAAAAAGATGCTGATGATGAAAGCTCTTTGCTGTGTGAACATGGCATCGACGATTATGTGTAAGTATAAAATAAGTGTTGAGTTTTATTTTGAATTTTACAGTGTGCAAAACTTTAAAGCATTTTCCCCACATCACACGTTTTCAAAGTCGGTGTCCATCATAACTTCAAAACTACTGCACCGATCTTTTTGAAATTTTGAACACTATTTCTGTACATAATTTACGAGGTAACGCTGGAGACTTTTTTTCAAATTTGTTATTAATTTTTATTTTTTAATAACAAATTAGTCGATATTTTTCGCAAAAAATCGCGTTTTTCCCTTCAAAGTGTTCCAAAAAATTGAAAAATTGAAATTCCAAAAAACCCTCCCAGCGTTACCTGGGAAAACCTATTATCTAACGAATGAACTTTAATTTTTTGATTTCAGATGATCTAGCACCAAGTTATGATGGACACCGCAATTCTACTTTTTTCCGAGACACGTCCGAATAATTGCTGCCATTGCCGTGTTTTTTAATATTTCGTCTGGAAAATTTTAAACACTTTAATACTTTAAATACTTTAATGTACCATTGGTTTTAATAAAGAGATTTTAACTGTGTCGTCACAAAAAATTCACAAAAACATGCCTTTTTTTGTATGAATTAACCTTACCCCCCCCCCCCCCTTAACCGGTTACACAATAACTGTTACTTTATATTTGTATCTGTTTGTCTCCATGATCGGTGACCATTTTTTTGCAATTCAACAGGGAACGATTGGTACCTATGGACGTACCACTATAACTAGGCGTGCGAGGGAGGGTGTCGCTGTCGCGTAACACAAGTTGTCAGGGTGTAAGTTTATTACAAAATACATAATGTACAAAATGTCCGGTGACCGGTGTCATATTAAATACAGAAATTTGGTCGGGTAGCACTAAAGAAACCATGCAGTAATGGCGGCCGTTCTATCTGTCAAACTGTCAGACGGTAATATCGGTCCATTATTCGCTTTTTCAGCTTCGCAAAACTTTAATACTTCATTGGCAATTGTTCTTGCACCATCCCGGACTGTTTAGTATGTTTTGGACATAATAATTCAGTGTATATTGGTAATCAAGATGACACAGCTCGCGCTCAAAGACGAGAATGAACTGAATGACAGGGCGAGGGGTTACCGCCGGGTGCGGGCGGGGCGGGTTTTAGTTCAAAATTCGCCGAACGCCAAGTTACGTTGGGCAAGCAATAAAACAGTTGAATCTCAATCAATCGTCGATACAATCAAATAGAGATCTCAAATAATATTATTTGTTATTATAATACAAATAATGTCAAATCATTATTGTGTAACCGCTTAAAATAGCAGTTTTGACGAACACTAACCTTTGCAAGATGACGTAGAGTGCAGTGCCTCTATTTATTTTAAAAAATAAAAAAAATTCTGTGAATTACGTAAAATATCTCGCATTCCACGAGCATTACGGCATAAGTAGGCATGTACTTTCCTAATCAATTTAGAGTGCAAAGTGTCAAATCTCTGCACTGTAAGATGGGCAAATATGTGTTCTATAATGTGGAGCTATGATATAGAGCTGAGCCAATTGACGTATTTTAATATAGACATGTTATTCCCATACTAGCCGGCTTTCATATGTAGCAAATTTCGCATTGAAAGAGACAAAAAATCATGGCACACTTATTTCACAAACGCTTTGCGTGTAGACAGAAAAATCAGATAATTTGAAGTCACGGTGAATAAAATAACATACTCATTCTTACAATAGTGTACGATACTCTGTTCCTTTTCCCAGGGACATTTTTTTTTAGCGTAGCATCGCGCCTGATCACAAAGAAGGTCCCTAATGAATGCAAGTAAGGCAATTACCTTACTTTTGAGTTGCCAAGATTTCACGCTTTTACAGTTGCCGGTAAACTTCTTGGACAGTTTTTGGCGTAGTGGGGGAATGCGCAGAAGACAAATTTTGGATCTCATTGGTGGAATGGTACATGTGCAAACTCTTCCCCACTACGCCGAAAAATGTTTAACAAGTTTGCCGGCGTCTGTAACGTAATCTACAGTTTATTATATTATTGGTTGAGCCTATGAAATAATAATGTTGAATATTTTTGAGAGTGTAGTTCAATACATTTCAATTGTTCAATACAAACAATTAATTTGTTTTCTATAATTAAAGGATGTATGGCCACTGTATATATTAGACTCTGTATAAATTTAAGTAGTTTTTTTCATAGGTGAACAGCACAAAAGTGTTATGTCTAAAGTGGGATAAATAATTAGTAATATTGGATTGAGGGCATTGTATGTACGCATATCACATGTTCCTTATGTTGTTTGAGTTCATTCAAATAATATATTTTAATGTTACCTGTCTGTCTGGATGCCCAAGAAAACGATTCTTTACCATTTTATTTTGCCTTCTAGCATATCTCTTTGTTGCAATTTTCATATTCTCCATACTCTCCGCAAACATTTTTTGGCCATGGTTTGAATTGCGCTCTTCTTCACTCAGAATTAGGTAGTCGTGAAATTCTTTAAAACCAATTGATTGAAAAATTCCTTTTGTGTAGTCTGTCGGTCTGAAAAGGTATAAATATAGAAATGTTTATCAAATTAGTTTTAAGATACAATCACAAGAAATAAATTATTAATACATTCGCTAGATGGCAGTTATGAAATAAGTGTAACTAATTCTCGCAAGATGGCAGTAAATTATTTTAAAAACTTGCAAAAATTAATTTTCAAATAAAATCGAGTCATGGAAGTTGAGAAATTAAGAAAATGTAAATGTAAAGTACCAAATTTAAATAAAAGAGTATATAAAATTAAAATTGGATTTATAAGTTATATTTTTCGGTTGATGTTTTTTCCATGACTCCTTCAAAAATAAATAAAAAGAAAATTAACTAACGAAATTAATTAATTAATTAAATTAAATTAATTAAATTAACCTTTAATCACTCGCGTCGGATCAGCTAAAGTGGAAGTTTAAAAGTCTTTCAACCTATTGTATAATGATAATTAATCTTATTTTAATAATTTAATGTTAATTTATTTTATAATAACATAAAAACAATTTATTTTTTATTTTTTGGAAACAGTTTTAAAAATAATTGTTTAAATAAATAAATTACTATCGTCACTGTACAGATGCGTCCACGCAATTGACGAATCACTAGGTATTAAAATATGTTCTGGGCGTTGGAAAAAAAAGTTGATGGAAAAAGATAGTGTATACAAAGAAAAAATATATTTTTAATTGAATTCTTAATTAATGACACGACACGTGTAATTAAAGTTACATATAAGTTACATAAGTTAAGATAGGTTTGGTTAGGAAATTCAATATAAATGAACTGGATAGAATAGAGTTATTTCACATTTTACAGATATCTATGAAAATATATGAAATAGATTCAGAGAAATAAATTATATTTTGTAAATCAGTATGGATGGTGTGGGATTATGTTTTCATTCATAATTTTTATAATAAAAATCTTAAAAAATACGATTCCATTAAAACGAGATATGTTTGGTCGTGACGTTGTTTAGCAAGAATTATAGATAGATAGATATAGATTTTGCCGTGTTTGTGACCTATTTTAACAAAATAACTACCTATCTAAGAACACATTTAAAGTAATGGGAGGATGGATTTTCACAAGGAAAATCCGATAACTTAACCGAAAATTGATCCTTTAATGTTGGATTCATTTTTCAGTTTTCAGAAATGAATTTCTAAATTTGGGTAGGTACCATACAATATATACAAAACTTTTTCCCTGACATTATGGACGAAGGTAGGTACTATACAAAAAAGCCGGCTTGTTTTGTAAAAAAACGAATGAACGTCTAAACACGCGAATTTGCTGTTAAGCGTGTTAAGCGTCATATGACATAAAAATTCATGCCTAATGTCGCTTGCGAAAATAAGCGTTTCGGCGGGAGTTTAAAATCGTGATTTTCAAAATCGATTTTTAATGTTAATATAGATATATTTAAAAAAATCTTTTTCATTAACGTATTTTCTAAACCAAAGTTAAGATTTTTCTATTTAAAAGAAATGTGAAATTATCTTATTTCTTTAGACATCTGAGTTACGTCACATCCGTCTGAGCGTACAAAATGGACAAGTTTCATGATGTTGATAATATCATATTTAACTTAATGAAATTAAAATGTAGATCATAATTTTTTTTTAAATCCGTCAATAAATGACTGAGAAATTGATTATTTAACTTTACATATTTAAGCGCGTAACGACTGTGTCGTGTGCCGCCTGTGACGTAATTTGACCTAATGAGATCGTCAAGGGAACACGAGCCGCATCGCCTAGGTCAAGTGACGTCACGCGCTGGACCGTCACATGAAACTAAATTATTTTTGCATAACTTTTTCATTTGTAGAGATATTTTAATGATTCTTTCACATTTTTGTTTTTCACATAATTTTTCATAATTAATCAATGTCCGAATATTTTTGTAGACGATTTTCTTATGTACGTGAGGGAGTAGCTTGGTACTGCTTGAACCGCCACGCAAATCGTATTAAAAATGTGCCTATCTTTGTTTTTCACACGTTCAGATTTTGTGGAACTTTATCAGTAGATAGAGTTCTTTCCATTTAAGAAAGACAATCGAATTAGTATGTGTTAGCCGTGAGTACCTACGAGTCACATTGTTTCGTTGTGTCGGTGTTTAACACCGTCGTAAACATCAACACAACGAAATTATGTGCCTCGTACGCACGGCTTACACATACTAATTCGATTGTCTTTCTTAAATGGAAAGACCTACCATATTGACATGTTATGAAAATATAAAAATTCAGGCGGAAAATTTTATTACTCTTCTACTTTATTACTCTTACTTTTATACGAACGAAAATTCTACAGCAGCTTTACCAAAAAATACGTCTTTGTTATTTTTTATTAATTATTATAAGTAACATGAATATATTTTTTGTATAGCATTAATATTTAATTGTATGTAGGTATGCAACTTTTAACATAATGAAATATTGGATACATGTGAGTCCATATATTATATTGTGAGACATTATATATTATAATTGACCTAAAAATGGTGATAGTAATGTAAATATTACCATTGCCAGCTTAAAAAAACAAATGGTGAAATTGTATTAAGTAGCGAGAAGTACAGATTGTTTTAAAATAATTGCAGATAATAATTTATGTGTAGAAATATTATAAACATAAAATATTATCTACTGTGCATTTATAAAAAGAATGTAAATATGTAATATTTATTCACGTTTACTTTTACTTTATAATAAACATATACGTATTTTAGAATAACATGTGAATTTAGCCATTCTTTATTTTGGTGGTGGCCAATCTAGCAGCTAGATTCTAGCTGTCATTGCGCATGCGCGGTATGTGTCAAACGCTTGAAATGTTGACGTTTTCTGTTTATGCTGTTTATCGCTTTTATTATTTTATGATTTCTCCCACACCACTACAAAATGCATATATCTAATAGAAAAATATGTATGAAGCTGTGTAAAATATTACATAAAATTTTAACTTATCATTTATCTATATTTTCACACCAGAATAAACTAATGTATTAATATAATGTAAAGTAAACATACGTAAATTATAAAGGATTCCATTTAAGTTTGATGAATTTGATAGAATCATGAAACGAGGCCTGGAAATGGAATAAATTTGAGAGGGAATTTTTATAAAAATAAACGTGTTTCATTCATCACATTGTTATAACATTACATGAGGTCAACACTGTGCATCCACTCACGTCACCAAACAATACCCAAAGGAACTGTGTATACCTACTTTGATATTATTTATGCAGTGCAGGTTGTTGACATGGAGTAAAGAATAAACAAGCAATAAGAAGTATACCTAACCACGTCGGACGGGCCGTAGCAACTCGTTTCTGCGGAAGTTCTACGAGTACCACATCGGGGCAATGTCAGGGTAGTATTGTGCAAGACAATGTCATTTATGATGGCACCATCATGTGTCATTGAAATATCAAGGTATCATGAGAGACGAAATAAAACACTTGAAAGAAGTCCAAACATAATCACCAAAGTCGCTGGATACGAACTTAACTGGAGCATTGTTCCGTAATTCGCATTAATATAATTCCCTAGAATATTTCTCGAGACTTGTCACTCGTCCCTGGTATACTGATGTACGTTGTTTCACTTTCGTTTCGCTGCACTTCCGTGGTTTCTGCTTCTGTCTGCTGCTGTCTGTGTCTAGTTCTTTCTAGGTGATTCCAATTTACTAAATGTGCAGTTGCTGTTATTTCTACCATCTCTTGACAATATCATTTGACATTTAGATCAAACTGAGGCGGTTTACATATTTATTTTTCGAATTGTTTTGCGCGAATTCGGTTCATCATAGAGGGGAACTTTTTACAAAAATGGCCCTGTTCGCTTTAGAATAATAAAATAAACACATTTCTGATTTCGAGAACGTAATATAATGTATGTCATTGATTTTAATTGTATTGAAATCAAAAGTTGTCGTCCTAAAAATATTATAAGTGTTACTAAAATATAAATTACATACATATCTCGTTAGGTATATCCCAAAATAAAATTTCAAACGATTGTAACACAATTTTAAAAAGATAATTATTGTTAGAATTTTGGTATGAAATAGTAAATTTTTACCAAAATGTCAGATAAAATCTTGTTGCTCCAAGGAAACAATGAGTTATTTCGACGGTCTCTACGTATATACTACATACACCATAGTCTACGTAAAAAACCAACTATATACCTATGTATATGTCCAATATGAAAAAAATCTGTTTTCATTTTATCCAGTTTTCTCATATTTTCAGATATTTTTAAAATAAGTTAAATTTTTGTTTAAAATAAAGAAAACAAAGGAAAATGTATTTTTTAACATTATAGAGTAAATTGGATAGCTTGAGATAAAACGAAAATAGAATATATGCAAATTCAATAGTGTACGTCGGGACCGTCGATTTATCAGAGGGGAGAATTTTTGAATGTCTCTTTACTTCCTCAGGCTGTCCGGTATACGAAGTATACAATACACATACTACATGTACTTTTCTAATTAATGCTACAGTATGGCTTCATGGTCCATTAAATGCCTTTGCCTGATGTATAACTCGGTGCCAGGTGTTATAGTACTGAACGCTTGTGATCCGTCCTAATTTGCAGATCCGTCCTAATTTGAACCTGCCAGGAGATCGCCGTCTATTTGGGATCCCCGAAATCTGAGGTATTTGGGATTTGGGGTGAACGTGCCTCACAGCTCACAGCACACTCTATATTCTGATTTTATTCAGATTGTAACCACATCAACTTGTTAGGATTTTGATCAAGATCTTTTAATTCCGAATTGTACCGTACATTGCGAATTGCGAATACGTTTTTCGGGGAATTTTTCTTTGAAAAACAATTAGTTTATTTACTTAGAGGCCAAGGTATCAAATGCATATGCAACAGCAGGAATATTATTGTGCGATAGATTGCAAATTTTGACTTGATAGAGGAGACTCTAATCTATCCCGATCAAATCTAATTAAAAAATTTTAATCGTTAAAAAGTGTTGCGAACGCGCGTGAAAAAATTTCCGCTGCACTGTACTTAGGTGCTTTCTATGATCTTCTTTCACATTTTTTATGATCTTCTAAAATTAGAAAAAAAAATTAAAAAATTGTTTATATAAATGCATAAAACTAGAAAATCTAACCGAAAATTAGAAAAAATGAAATAAAATATATTTGTACTCCTGTCATTCTCTGTTTGCTAAACATGAGCGATCCCTTATGATCATGTCAAAATTGACCTCTACGCAGAGCGCAGAGCATGCAAACATTAAAAAACTAACGTATGTTCCGTAACTTGTACATATATATACACCGAGTATATATTTGGATGTAAAATATCTCGTTTATTAGAAAACAGCTTTTGATGTGCATTGTCTATAGTGTCATCTCTTTTACAATAACTGTTATATTTACAAATCTTGTTATAACAGTCATATTCTGTGTTTTTCACATTCGGTGTTTATACAAAGTCAACCATAACTAGAGAAACGTCAACATACCATTATTATAATTTGATTATAACAGTCATATTCTGTGTTTTTCATACAAACAAAGTCAACCATAACTAGATTAACTAGTCAACATACCATTATTATAAATTGATTATAACAGTCATATTCTGTGTATTTCACACACTCAGTGTTTATACAAAGTCAACCATAACTAGAGAAATGTCAACATACCATTACGATAAATTGATTATAACAGTCATATTCTGTGTATTTCACACACTCAGTGTTTATACAAAGTCAACCATAACTAGAGAAATGTCAACATACCATTACGATAAATTGATTATAACAGTCATATTCTGTGTATTTCACACACTCAGTGTTTATACAAAGTCAACCATAACTAGAGAAATGTCAACATACATACCATTATGATAAATTGATTATAACAGTAAACAAAAATGAAGCCGAGATACACTCCTGGAATTGTTAGCCGTGCGGTATTGAATTACATGTGAAGTAAGAAAATCTGAATCGTGGTTCACAACACGAAAAGCTGTATCGGCCGCCGAGAGTTGTGCAAATTATAGAGCTTATTGTCACTCTACCCAAGGGTCAAATTTTCACTCGCCCTGCGCTGGGAAAGTGAATATATGACCTGGGGTAATAACTTAAAGTTTGTTACAGGTTCGGTTGACCGCAGCCATTGTCGCCGGACTACAGTTTGCAAAAATAAAAAAAAGTATACGAAGACCGAGAAACAATGGCGCGTTGTAACACCAATGAGCGTGACGAAAATGTCGAGAAAGGATATATAGCTTTTCCAGATACCAACGCTGTAATATTATGCTGATACTCTGTCACTTTTAATAATGTAATGAATTTTTATAATCGATATAAGTTACTGTAATAATTTTTAAACTTTTTACAAAAAATAACTCAGAAATATTTAAAAAAAAATGCAAACTTTGATACTGCAATCTTCAAGTTTGTGTTTACTGGGGTATTATGCCGTGTTGTTACGACCTTTCTACAAGCATCCGATAAACATTAATAGAGATGATGGTCTCAAATTAAAAACATCTTGGTATCCGGCGCTTCAAAGTCATTCTCGTCGCAGACTCCGCAGAGATAGTGATCAGACAACAGATGAATCATACATACAACACAATACAAACACATCATGACTTCGGCACGGTATTACAAGCCGATACTTAACCACAACACCAACATTCAAGACAACACATCAGCCCTGATGTGTTGTCTTGAATGACCTGCAATGGGATCCGAAACGTCGGCCCGAAAGGTCGTAACAACACGGCATAATACCCCAGTAAACACAAACTTGAAGATTCTGAGTGGCCGTGAAAACCTAAGAACATTCTTTGATACTGCATATCTTCATAACTATTGATATTATGGTTGGTATTATTATGGTTGGTCATAGTTGCTTGAAATTTTCGACTCATAATCAAGGTAGAAATCCACCTGTAGATTATTGTGGACTAACTCTGTTACATCATGTACATTTGTAGGTACTTGTCTGTGTGATAATATTCAGAGACAAGATGGGGACCGCTCGGATGAATGAGAACTCCAGACACGAGGCGTTAAAATTAGATGATCTCGTACCATCATTATCATTAGTCAGATGAGGTCAATTAATTTATGGACATATTCAGCGCATTCGTCACAATCGCGCACGGATGACGCATGGAAGAACTGACCCAACAATTTGTTCGAGTCAGAAGTCAAGAACTGATCTCTTTAAATATTTGTACAAAAATAAAAGAAAGAGTTTCAAGCGACCATAATATTCTAATACTTGTCTCGATATAACATGGCAATAATCACTCAGCTCAGGCTAATCAAACGAGACAGATTTGATGTTTGACGCTGCGCAATATCTGCCAAAATTATAGAGGCCCGTCGGAGGTGGTAGGTGCCGGATAGGTGAGAAGAAACTGACATAATTTTGTCATAAGGAAATATAAGCATAAGCAATATTCCGCAGAACCTGTGACAATACAAGTCATTGTACGATGGAGCAGGCTGGAGGGACCACGTCGAGAGAATGGACCAGACAAGATTTCCCAGAGTCGTGATACGCTGATTCGCGGGATTCCAGAGGGGCGCCGACTGCCGCGCCAGGGAAACCACCAAAGATATGGAGAGAAAGCTAAACGTTCTCGTCATAAGACCAGGACTGACCTGTCAATACAGATCAAGGATCTCATAAAAGAAGAAGAAGAAGAATAAGGAAATATATTGAGAAAACAAATCTTTTATTTTAAAACTTACAGTAACACATTTTTATTTGGTACTCAATCAAACAAATCAACAGATTCGTTTTATAAACTATCTAAGAATCGATGTCAGTGTAAGACAGTCCTACATTTAACTTTTAGCATTTTACCTACTTTCTCAGTAAAATAATTAAATCACAGAAAAAACTCAACGACCCGAAAAATAATATGTATTTTTTAGAATTAATTTTTTTCTTTACTTATACATTTCGTGTCATACCAATATATTCTATTATTTTCAAACTTATATACCTAAAATACAGGCCTAGGCAAGTTGTTGACGAGTTGAATTTGGCTCTCCGTGCTCTCAACAAGCAGAGCTCAACGTCTTTCGATCGACTGTATCGAATTTCTACCAGAAAACAAATCGCCGCGAGACACCGTTGTGGTTTAGTGGTGAACAAGACGTTAATTACAAGTGTTAGACTAGTCACAATATTGGAAGAGACGTTCCACAATAGAACCAGCCCAGCGAGGAAGAAGTTTGTAGTTTGGAGGTAAGTCCTGTACACTCCCATCTAATTTTTTTCTTCGTTCCGCTGTCGTCAACGTGCCGTGTACGTCCCCGACATATACAGGGTTATTTGTAAAACATTAATAACCTCGCAGGACTATATTCCTGCCTTGATTATGAGTCGAAAATGTTCAAGCTATTATGACCTAATATCAATAGTTAAGGAGATATGAAACATCAAAGTTTGAATTTTTTTTTCAATATTTCTGAAAAATATTTTGTAAAACGTTGGACTATTATTACAGTAACTTATATCGAATATGAAATTCATTCCCTTTAATACAAGTCAAATAAAAAAATAAAAACCTTCGAATTCCAATTGGAATTTTTTCAGGGTTTTTATCATTTTATTTAACTTGTATTGAAACGAATGAATTTTTCGTAATTGTTATGAGATACTGTAATGATAGTCCAACGTTTTACAAAAAATAAGTCAGAAATATTGAAAAAAAAATGCAAACTTTGATGTCGCATATCTCCTTAACTATTGGTATTAGGTCATAATAGCTTGAACATTTTCGACTCATAATCAAGCCAAGAATATAGCCCTGCGAGGTTATTAATGTTTTACAAGTAACCCTGTATATTAATATTACAGAGGTCAATGAGAGAATAAAATAGAAAACTGTAAGAATTACAAATTCGTCAGCTTCTCACTGAGGGCTGTTTGGCATATTAAACTGTTGTTTATTGTTTGGTCGGTATTTGGACAAAGCCCATCCTGCACGCGCCGGACATTAAGTTCGTCTGTAACTACCCACTTGTGAAGATGTTAAGTACCGAGTACCGGGGTACCCACATAACATGGAATAGGTCAAGGTAAACACAGAAGCGAATGACTCGCTCGGCGATGACTGGCCTGGGAATTAGTCAAACGTAGGCCATCCATAAAAATGATTAAATTCTTGGTAAAGTCAATGCCCGCCATTGTTTTATTTCATTTTTGTCGATTGTTGCAATTTTTGTT
The DNA here is from genome assembly GCA_016648135.1 of Agrypnia vestita. Classification (NCBI taxonomy): domain Eukaryota; kingdom Metazoa; phylum Arthropoda; class Insecta; order Trichoptera; family Phryganeidae; genus Agrypnia; species Agrypnia vestita. The sequence goes on along the minus strand of JADDOH010023544.1, from coordinate 22,840 downwards.
GTTATTCTATAAAATGTATGATATTCAGGCGTTCAAGATATCTATTTACGAGCTATATAAAGGTTTTAAAAAAGACAATAATATAAAGCAAATTTTTATTAATCAATTAGATGTATGAATGTGGCCGAAGCAAAAGTGGTGTGCCAGGGTAGAAGAGTGTGGCGTTCAATCCTCTCTGCCTACCCCTGCAGGGAAACGGCGTGGTGGTTAGTTAGTTAGTTTAATTAGAAAAAAACACAGAAAAATCAAATTAACGAAAAAATATTTTAACTGCCACCCGTGATACAAATCACCCCGGTAGCAGTCAAAATATTTTTTCGTTAATTTGATTTTTCTGTTTGTCTTTTCTAATTGATTAATAAAAAATTTCTTAATAATTCACAGAACTTTGTTCTGAAATTAGTCCAGGCGCCAGAGATACTTGAGTATGCAAAATATGAGGACCGCATTCTGATAATTGATTCTAGTTCAGAAAAGCCTATAGATTAACAATATGAATGTTGCCTGAAACCCAGGTGATCTAATTTTTTTTATACCCCTCTCTCTACGCAGCAAGTAAATCGATTGAGTACATGCTATTGAGCTATTTTAATGATTATATTAGTGTCATTAGTTGGTTATTTTTAATAATTATTAAAGATAAAAATAGGTTGTCCAATAAAATTAAAATAGAATTGTTAATTAAAAATCATAAATTGTTCTTAAAAATTATTTAATGTGAAAAAGCAAATTTAAAGATACATACATAAAAATGCAAATAATCACTTATTAATATTTTTACAATTATTGTTTATACACTTGCACGATGAAATACAAGTTAATTTAGATTTTTTACAATTACAAGCCATCGTTTGACAATCCGCCGCGCATTTACAGGGCTGAATCAAAGACTCTGGCAATGGTCGCTTTATTTGTCGTGGGTATAGGTTACCATTTCTCTCTTCATATCCAAATAAATTATAATAACGTGTCTGAAGCTGAGTTTATCCACAAATATGTTTGTACCGTAGCTCTTAATAAATGTAAATGCAAAGCATCTATCAGATGTGCAAATGATTTTAATTAAATTTAAATAAAACCAATTTTTTGTGAAATCAATTTAATAAAAAATAATTACCAACGTAAGCCTGAATATTGTGATGTATGTAAATATTACAATAAAAAGTAATCAATGATAATAAAACGAATTTTATATGTAAAATAGTAACGTCAAAAATATTTTAATTTGAATGTATTTTTTGAAGCATCAAGGTGGTATAACCCTTTATAAAGAAGCTTGCAATAAAAATAGTGCAAGTAATAAAATAGCTGAAGGCAGATAGTTAATGAAAGGTATAAATAGCTTTATGATTGATGTCGATGATTAAAAAATTATTATTAGGTTGGACGTTGAAAGGTTAATAATAATCCTGGAAGATTTTATCATTAATTTACTAATTCTATCTAAGACTTTTAAATCTATGCTGTAATTGTTGAACTTGTTTTAGGTAACTGTTGTTAACTTATTCACCCCGCTCGGGGGCGAGTACTCGGCTTCTCAGGCTGTAGTTTCGCCACTGTCTATGAATATTATAAACCACCAGTCGTATAAACCACCAGTCGGTACTGATAGACAGCGAACGAAATTCTCTAAAATATATGAATTTCTATCTTAATAATATCTCACAGTTAAATACTTGGTTTATCTAAGCGGTACTCGGAGGAGCTTTCTTACATTACATTACAAATAAAGAACGTATGGATCAGATAAGTCCAGAGTCAACTATTACTATACAGAATAAACAAACAGTGCTGTTCAAAAGCCTTCGTAGATTTTTGAAGTACGGGTAATCAAACGTCATGGGTACCAAAGTTACCTCATAGCTAGCTCTGCAAACTCTAATAATGTTACAACGATTTATCCATATAGGAGTGAACCCTACGTCATCGAGTACCAAGATAGGATTTGTATGCGGTGGTGCCTAATAGGATAGGCATTCAAAAAATACCAGGTTGCCTGGGATCATCCTGGAGCGATTTATGTAATAATAATAATGACGTTTATTTTTGGGAAAAAATTACGTCATCGAGTGCCAAGATGGCACATTTGATATAGAGCATCTATATCTAGAACGACGACAAGTTACAGAATTGCGACCTTCTATCCTGGTACTTACTAGAGTCGGTCAGATTTTAGAGTGGTGAAAAGTAGGCAAAATTACGTCATCGAGTGCCAAGATGGCACATTTGATATAGAGCATCTATATCTAGAACGGCAACAAGTTACAGGATTGCGACCTTCTATCCTGGTACTTACTAGAGTCAGTCAGATTTTAGAGTGGTGAAAAGTAGGCAAAATTACGTCATCGAGTGCCAAGATGGCACATTTGATATAGAGCATCTATATCTAGAACGGCGACAAGTTACAGGATTGCGACCTTCTATCCTGGTACTTACTAGAGTCAGTCAGATTTTAGAGTGGTGAAAAGTAGGCAAAATTACGTCATCGAGTGCCAAGATGGCACATTTGATATAGAGCATCTATATCTAGAACGGCGACAGTTACAGGATTGCGACCTTCTATCCTGGTACTTACTAGAGTCAGTCAGATTTTAGAGTGGTGAAAAGTAGGCAAAATTACGTCATCGAGTGCCAAGATGGCACATTTGATATAGAGCATCTATATCTAGAACGGCGACAAGTTACAGGATTGCGACCTTCTATCCTGGTACTTACTAGAGTCAGTCAGATTTTAGAGTGGTGAAAAGTAGGCAAAATTACGTCATCGAGTGCCAAGATGGCACATTTGATATAGAGCATCTATATCTAGAACGGCGACAAGTTACAGGATTGCGACCTTATCCTGGTACTTACTAGAGTCGGTCAGATTTTAGAGTGGTGAATAGTAGGCAAAATTACGTCATCGAGTGCCAAGATGAAATTAACGCTATTCGACAGTTCTAATAACCAATTTCATCAAGATATCTGAATAATAATAATATTTATAGTAAATTATTTCAGAATAAATTTAATATAAATAATAATAATTAAATAGATTGTAATACTTGTACTTCTTATATTAAAATTTGAGTCGCCGCGTCGCCGAAGGTTTTATTGTTTGATAATTTTTGGGAGATTATAAATAATGGTCAAAAATTTTATTTACATTTGTTCTCCTTTAATTAGTGCCATTCTGTATCTGCTTTTTACTAACTATTATTTATTTTATTATAATTTTGTTAAAGGTTATAATTATTGCTGTGTGCTCTTACACTAATCATTGCTTATATATATATTTATTTATTTTAAAGTATTTAAATTATGTTTATTTATTTTAAAAATATGTTTTATTTAATTCATTTTTTGGTTTATTTGTTTTATGTTAGCTATGTAAAAAATCTTGTACATTATGTATATCACACTGTAAAAGCCCACCACGGCGTTGATAAATATATAATGTGGTTTAGTAATTGCCAAAATGAATAAACGTCAAGATTTATCGATTAAAAATTGCTTCAGGATGATCCCAGGCAACCTTGTATTTTTTGGATGCCTATTTAATTCTACACCACTACATACATATCCTATCTTGACGAATTGTTTGCATTATTATGCACAGCCGAGATTAGAATTAGACTATTCTTTTATTCCGAAGAATGAGAGGTTAATTGACAAGTACAATGCGTATTAGAAAAGCCAATGGGACGCGGCAAATGCTCGTAGCGCTCGTCCATCCATATATTAAAAGACAAAGTGTGTCGCCCGTGGGTAATTGAACGCGGACATCTTTATAAGCAAAATATTCAAAATGGTGGAGTATTCCATTTTGAAACTTCCTCGAGTGGATGGCGGGAAATGATCCGTAAGCGGTGCGCGCCGACTTCCGGGAAGACGGGCGCAGATGCCGAATAATGAACGGAGGACCGCGCCTGTAGGTTATAGTACGCTACACGCTCGCACGTTTAGTTTAGATCGACACAAAAAAACAGACAAAATGAGTCAATTCAGTTTCATAAATTTTCTAGTTGATTAATAAAAGTCTCGACCGAATTCGCACATATTTTTAAGGAAATATAATAAAATAAGAATGTATATAATAAGAGATAAGAATATATATATAATAAGGAAATGAACACAAATTTTTGAAAACCTACCTAAAATAAAAATATTTACGAAAAATTCAGAAAAAAGACACGATTCTCGTAGATAATAAAAAAAATATGCAATGAGAATGATAAAAAAACTCCCGCTATATGTAAGTCAGCGACTTATTTACTAGAATTTCTATAAAATAAATCGAAACAAATAATACAAATCGTAATTATTTTCATATTATTCAGTTTTTAATGTCGTAAAACATTATATATGTTTACGTAAAACTCATGCTTAAAAAATTCACTTTTGTGATCCAATGATTATAAAATAATAACAATTCTCTAATAATAGTACTTTTTTCCTTAAACATTTTTTCCATTTACATTTCTTTAAACATTTTCATAATCAGCCATTTTCGCCTCAGTCAAGGTACCTATGTATTTAGTATCTACTACTAGTATTGGGGGTATAAAAGCATAGGTAGCAATATCCAAAAAAAAATTTTTTTGAATGCAGTCACCGAGGATTACTAATTTAGAATGTACTGAATTCGAGATTTTATAGGAAATAAACCTATAATCCTTTCCAAAATCATGTTTCCAAGTCACTATTGAAAACAAAGGTAGCACATTTATAATACTTGAACCAATCAACCCCTGAGGATGTATCACGCGATAAAATGGCCGTTTCATACTAACTAGCCAACCTTGAAGGTCCATGCTTCAACACCGTAGAGTAGAACCGACCGCACGTAACATTTGATCGACCTTTGCCTGAGCTTCCGATTGATATCATCACTACAGAAAAGATTTTTCATTTTATTGAATGATACACGAGCCGCTTCTATTCTGCATCTGATTTTCACGTCAGGATTCAAGTTTTCAGTAATGGTACTGCCCACGTACTTAAGTGCCCAAGTACTTAAGGGGGGGGGGTAAGGTTTTTAATTTTTTTTTGCATTTTATTTTTAATTTTTTAAATGAATGTATAACATCGCAAGAATATTGTGTCAAAATTTCAAGTCAATCGGAGCAAAATTGACGAAATTATGAATATTTGAGCGATACTCAGACTGATTTTCTATACCTGCTCGGGCAGCTAAGAGACGCGCTCACCTGAGGACTTCCGGACGTGCTATTGTATTGGAAGAGTTTTGCGTAGACAAGGACAAAAATATGCTGATGATGAAAGCTCTTTTCTGTGTGAAAATGGCATCGACGATTATGTGTAAGTATAAAATAAGTGTTGAGTTTTATTTTGAATTTTACAGTGTGCAAAACATTAAAGCGTTTTCCCCACATCTCACGTTTTCAAAGTTGGTACATCATAACTTCAAAACTGCTGCACCGATCCTTTTGAAATTTTGAACACTATTTCTATACATAATTTACGAGGTAACACTGGAGACTTTTTTCAAATATGTTATTAATTAATATTTTTTAATAACAAATTAGTCGATATTTTTCGCAAAAAATCGCGTTTTTTCCTTTAAAGTGTTCCAAAAATTGAAAAATTGAAATTTCAAAAAACCCTCCCAGCGTTACCTGGGAAAACCTATTATCTAACGAATGAAGTTTGATTTTTTGATTTCCGATGATCTAGCACCAAGTTATGATGGACACCGCAATTCTACTTTTTCCGAGACACATCCGAATAATTGCTGCCATTGCCGTATTTTTTAATATTTCTTCTTACAGAATATTCTTCAAATGTCATACTTTAATGTACCATTGGTTTTAATAAAGAGATTTTAACTGTGTCGTCACAAAAAATTCACAAAAACATGCCTTTTTTGTACGAATTAACCTTACCCCCCCCTTAAGTGAGATTCGATGTCAATTTTGAATGAAAATGATGAAAAGACAGGAATATCCAATTACATAAATAACAAAAGCACCAATGTCCACTATTTGATAGCAAACACAGCATATATATATATAAAAATGTTAAATATTTATTAATGCACGTGTACAAAAGGGAAACTTAGGTGGCAATTATTTTAAAAACTTGTTTACAATAAGATTGTAGGTTTGAGAGATTCCAGAGAAATTTCCTTGAGTAGTGACAGTAGTTTTTTTATTTATATCTGAAACTCCTCAGTGGGATATTGCTGCTTTTACTTTTGTACCATCCATATGTGACATGGATACACATTTTGAAAATGTTTGTTTTTCTTCACGATAACAAACAATGAACTTATTTATTTACTACTGGCACACGGGGCACATTCGCGGATTATTCACCTATACCATAATAATTAGTGAATACTACTGTACACGCTTACGTGTACAGTAGTACTCACTAATTAAACCATCTCATACAGCTTACTGTATGAGATGGTTTAATTGAAGTGAGAGATCAAATAAATAAGTTAAAACTGTGAAGAATTATGGTAAAAATGTCTTATTTTCTTCAACGGCCCTGCAACTCAATCGAGTCTCGAATTCCTGAATCTTTTGCCTTCACATCCTACAGTCTTCCAGTTCGGATCTGTCACAAATCTATTGGGTCCTTTGCGATATACAATTTTTCCAGTTACTAGTCTATGATACTACGTGCCCTAATAGTTTTGAGACTTTTACAACCTTAGCTTATTTTAACATTTAAGCGTTTTATGTTACTGGGTTAATGCACAAATGTCCGCCGGCCTTCAAAATTATATTGTAAATTATACCGTCACATAACCAATAACGAGAAAATATTAACAAATATTTTTTTCAAAAAGAGCACAATGATATTGTAGTGACATTATTTCTAGATATAATTAATAAAAATGTACATTGTTTTCACCACTCACATATTGAAAATATCAACGTGTTTCAGGGCCAATTGTCCTTTTGTCAGAAGGGAGGTTGTATACAATGTATAGTAACAAATTGAAAATCAAAAATCGAAGTATCGACGCTCAAAATATGTATAATTTTTTATTTTATATTTTGACTGTCCATACTCCGATTTTTTATTTTTTGTTTGTTACTTTACATTGTATCCTGCCGAAGGGACCATTAGCCTTGAAACACGTTGATATTTTAAATATGTAAGTGGTGAAAATAATATACCTACATTTTTATTAATTATATTAACAAAATATTATTAATGATTATGGTTGGGGGGTATAGTCATCAAAGTCAATTACTGCTTCTGCATTCTCACAAAAGTGACAGTTTGGGTGGCTATCAGAGGGCATTATCGGGCAATTTTTAGGATCCTACCTACCCGGGCGTGAAGTGAGAACATTGCATTTACTTAAATGCGTATTTTGCTAAAAATCGAATTAAAAATATATCTCCTTGGTGGGCGCGGTCCATCTGGTATAGCGATGCGCGATTATGAGTTATTTTCATAATCGAATGATTAGTAATCGAATGATTTTCATAATCGAATGATTAGTAATCGAATTACGAGTTATCGATTATTTTTGCGCCCAAAAAAAATATGACGGTATACTTAAAAAATGATGTATACTTTATACTATGTCTGCAAAGGTAATAACTTATAATATTCGTAAGTCTTTAAAAAAATAATTTTTTCAAAGGTTGTATGAAAACCGGGGTATGTTGTTTCATTAATTAATGTAAACCGGAGCATTCCTAGAAAAAAGATTGAGAATTTTTTGTTTCTATAAATATCAATAATCAAATCGGAATATTGAAATGCTTCTAGTAGACCATAAATAAAAAAAATACGAATGTACTATGTCTGCAACGTTAATAAACTACAATATTTATAGCACGCTTATGGATATTTAGTTTGAAACAACTGTTTCTGTGAGATTTCGCGTAACCTTGAGGTCAAACTCAGTTTAACCCAGGATTTACACTTATTTTGTTCAAACTTGAAACATCCAGGCCTTAGGGAGGCTTCGGTTTAAAATAATTTATGCAAACAACATACCCCAGTTTTTGTACAACCTTTGAAAAATATTTTTCTAACACTTTTCAAAAGTCTATAATTTTGCACATGGCAACACGTCATTTAAACGTCATTTTAAATATTTGACAGTGATTTTTAAATTGTTTGTTGATAATGATACAAAGTAAGTATTCATGAATTTAACGATATTCAACAGTTTATGCTGTTAATTAAATGGTAATAAACACTGATAACAATGTTTTTTCAGAGAAAGCAAGCAAATTTTTCGACAGATGACGTTCATATCGTCAGATCTTACTTCTGCACTACGCAACGAATATAATGCATACTGTCTGACAGATTTTCGAAATAGGTTCGAGATTATGAAGAAATGCGCCAGGAAGGTTAGATTATTGATAAAATTACGTGTTTTCCTACATATTTAGTTTTTGCGATTACAAAATGTTTTTTAATTTGATCTATATTGTTTTTCTTCTAGTTTCTCTGTTTATAACCTTTTCTTTGTTTGCAGGTAATAAAAGCCAAAACGACTCCAAGTGATATGCAGAGAAAAAATTATAGCAGTTCAGTTAGAGATTATCGAAACACTACTGAAGAATCGGCAGGAAATTCACGAAGTTGTTTTGGAAAGGCATAAAGCCAAAAGAGATATGGCTTCATTTAATTATAATTGAAAGTTGTATTTTTTTTATTAAAATTTACATTTTCCTGTTAATAGTTATATAAAATACAATAAAAGAGTTTGATACACCGAATATATTGTTTTATTATTTTAATTCCGCAGACGCCCTCTGTTTCTGCTGCCTTCGACAAACAATTTTCCTTACCTTTCCTTGCTCCTCAGTTCCACATGGTCAAACCATGCGAAAACATTGGTAAATAACATTGAAGTTCGTTGTCCAGTGGCCATGTCACTGGCTACAAGGCTTGGTAGTAAGCTTCCAATACGAACGGACATGCTCGCACTGCCCCTCGTGATGGAAATTTATTAACAAGGCACCCTGAAGATGCCTGTTGCGATTCAGGCGAAACGTCGGTTGACGAATGATCCTTCTGAGGACCAGACTTTGACGCGGGTTACCCGCAAAGAAATTAATACTAATATATAATATTTTCTCTATACTCTCACATTTTGTGGCCGTAAGTCAGTACAGAATAAATTCCATATGCCGGGAGTATGCAAAGTAATTGTATGTGCAAAAAACATGAAAAAATGACAATTTTTTCTATAAAAAAAATAGTGACGTTAAAGTATGCCTAGTAATTTAAAAAAAAATTGTAAGTCTATTCTTCGCAGTTACTTTTTTTCAATTATCACAGAATAAACTAAACATCACATATGAGCTATATTATACAAGGTGTGTCAGACCTAGTTCACAACATTTCATTGGTAGATTCCTGCCTATGTTATGAATCAAAAATATTCAGGCAACCCATGACCTAATATCAGTAGTTACGGAGATAATTAACTTCAAAGTTTGCATTTTTATACTCATCTTTTGCAAAAAGCTGGACCGTCATTAAAATAACTTAAAACAAAAATTAAAACTTCCGCTTTAACTTATAAAGATTGCTATGCTTTAACACAAGCCAAATGATTAAAACTTTTTTTAAAGATTTTTTTCAGAAATTAAAGTTTTTTCATTTTATTTGACCTATATTAAAGCGATTGAAATTTAAATTTTTGGTATACATACGTTACTTGAATGATGGTCCAACTTTTTTGCAGAATATTAGTCAGAAATATTGAATAGAAAAATACAAACTTTGAAGTCGATTATCTCCGTTACTACCTATAGATATTAGGTCATGGTTGCTTGAGCGTTTTTGACTCAAAATAGGCAGGGATCTACCTACGAAATATTGTGAACTAGGTATGTTACATTCGGTATATGCAGCGATGATAAGTTGATGCATATTAGTTATCGTAATTTGAATATGAATATTTTTGTAATAAGTTTTATTATTTTTATGATTCTTCCGATATTTTCATTAATTATATGAAAATCGGGGTTATAATATTATTTAAAATGATATAAATAATGTACATTGGATGATATTAAAAGTAATTATTTTTATTGTCCTCAAAAAATAAGAACAGAGCTAGGTATGCCAAATTCAATAAACATGTCTTATTTATTTAATACACCAAGTATTTCACAGCGTCATGTTAATTCGTTATTCAAAGCCAAATAATTAAAATTTAACATACCTATTTTTTCAAAATTGCTATCTTAAAAAAATATATGTGTATTATTTTTAAATCCCTCTAAAAATCGAAAATTCAACGTCTAACAAACAATAATATTATCGCCGACCGCGGCGAACATCGGACCGAATGATCATTCGAATGATTTCACTCGGCGTTGACATTAGTTACTAATTTTATTCGAATAGAATTAGTAACTGAGTAAATAATCGAATTAATAATCGACGCCAACGGCGAGTGAATCATTCGAATAATCATTCGGTCATTAGTTACTAATTCTATTCGAATAGAATTAGTAACTGAGTAAATAATCGAATTAATAATCGACGTCAACGGCGAGTGAATTATTCGAATAATCATTCGGTCTGAAGTTAGCCGCTGGCTGCGGCAAAAGACAAAAGACATACGTTCAATAACATTCACTCACATTGTAAGGAGATTAGACAAAGAAAGACAATAAAAACTCTTTCCTTGTCTATGTTAAGAAGTTTTCGTTTGTCAAATACGTTACGACATTCTGTTATCATCTGTCTTCTTCTTATATATGAAGCCAATGGTATATCAAAAGAGAGAGAAATATATACTTAAGAATCTTTTTTATTCATACCTAATTTTCATTCGAATGATTCTACTAACCATCATGAGTGATCACTCGTGTTGAAATTATTCGGGATGGTTAGTAGAATCACTCGTTGTTGAAGGCTTCGCGGAGTGGGTGGGCGTGATCGGCTCTGCCTGGCGTCACATCGCGCAGTGCTAAATTGGTATTCGAATGATTTTAATTATGAATGATTTTAATAATCGAATTATTCGAAATATTTCAATAATCGAATAATTCGAGTTATAATAATCGTAATCGCGCATCGCTAAAATAATCATTCCAAATGTCATCTTCGAACCGCACATTAATTGTGTTATTTATCTGTTAAAAAAGCATTTTTATATTGTTTGATATATTTAGAACGAAAATATTGAAATCAATATATATATATATATATATATAAAAAGAAACCCGTGTTTCCCTACCTGCCAATTTTTTTCCACAACCAGCCATAACCACTCACCGATGGTTATGGTGGTGGATAGCCCTTGGTGTCACATTGAAAATATGTGAGTTTGGTGGGGGTGCGTGACGAAAATGTGCTTTTTAGCACATTTTTTTGTTATGGGAAGGCCGCAAATGCTTCAGATTGTTTCAAAATAGGCGCACCGACCGTGTCGGTGAGTCTAAAAGGTTCCGGAAAAACCCGTTCTGGAAGGAGAAGGTTCTAGAAAATTCCCGAAAGTTCTTTAAGATCTAAACTGAGTGGCGGAATGTGTCGGTGTGTCTAGAAGGTTCCTGTACATTCGATACATTTCTTGAAAGTTCTGGAAGGAGAACGTTCTAGAAGGTTGGCAAAAGTTCTATGACGATCCAAACACTGTATTAAGAAACTATGCGTGCGAAGCCGCGCGGGCACAGCTAGTACAATATATTGTGTTATTGTTTCCATGGTTTTATTTGATAAACATGTTCGTGCATTTCTGACAGTAAATGCCATTGCTTATTTTCATAATTAATGAATAAGTAATTATTGAAATATAAGTAATTAAGAAACCAGAAACTGCGACTTCTTACCGATTATTGTTGATGTTTACATGAATATAACCATCACAAACAAGTGTCTAAAAAACAGAATCGTGCGTGAAATTGCGCGGCATACAGGGTACATTCCGCGTTACGTACTGCCGGCATACAACCGGTTAATGAGAACTGCTGATTAAATAAGTAAAATAATAAAGAAAGTAAACATATCAAAAATATTTTATTAAAAAATTTAGGCACATAATTTATAATTCAGAATATAATGAAACGAAATCGCAATAACAATGAAACATCCACATCGACAAGAAAACTAACAAAACAGTACACGATACAAACATTAATTAAAGGTCAACCTTAGGGCTGAATTACAGAAGCACCATCTCCCGATAGAGGCTGAATCACGCTGCGATTTTGACAAGCAACAAGTACGGTAGATTTTATTCAGCAGAAACATGGAACCAGAGCTATCAAATCACCAGTGCGAACCAGCATTAAGGATGTTCAATGTAATATAAGAATTTTCTCTTTAGAACCGTTGTTAATACACAAATGATCGTTTTTTCCCCTTTAGCAGTCTCTTGTGCAGTTTTAGAGTTAACCAATACAATACAATCTTGTTTCAACAAGTTACATTCTGTCAACAGAATTGAGAGCATCAAATTGAACACTATTCAAGCACTTATTAATGTAGATGAACAATGAGCTTGTGAAAATCAATTTAAACAATAACAACAGGCATGATGACAGATTTTGAAATAACCTTCTATAATGTAGGTACACATCTACTATTACCGCAAATAAATTATTTCAGTAAAACACTAAGTTTTTACGCAAATAATTGCATTTTCATCTACCTATTTTTAATTTGTCAAGGCGTCTACGTGACGTCAAGCCTACGTAAACATTGCATTGTGTCTATGACAACAGTTCAAAGACAAGGTGATGGGCACTTAGGCGTAACGTCATATCTCTGACCAGTGTTTCAGTTAAAATGACAGATTGCACAATTTTAAACTTTTATTTTATTGAAAATCTTATTAATCTCAATCTGTACATTAAAACTGGACCATTTTTTTCATCCTTTCACAATACGTTATTTTCTAAAATCACTTATTCTTTAATACTGTCATCATACCCATTGTAAAAGATTTCCGGTATACAAAGTTACAGCAACAAACTTTCTGACGATTAGGAGATGGAAGGAGACAAGGAAGGGTTAAACTATATTGTGTGAAAGACAACATTGCTTTAGTTTGCTTTTGAAGATAATAATGTTCTGTGATGATGTCTCAATCTCAATGTGTATATTAAAACTGTGTTTGTTTTTAAAATCCTTTCAAAATAATCTCTTCTCAAACTGTCATCATGCCTATTGTGTTAAAATGAATTAACAAATGAATTATCAACAATTTTGATGTTGCTGGTTGAGCCGTGTCAAGTACCCGCCCCAATCACTAGTGATTTAAAATAGAATATCAGGAGCAGAAAATAACAGTGAAATTGATCTTTAAAACAAATTAATAACAAAACAAATTGTGCACATCACAAAGACCTCTTTCGAAAATATATCATTTATCGCTTTACCGACCAAACAGTGACGACCTATGTATACAAGTCATCAGATTTGATCATCGGAAGCAATTATATTTTTAATCACAATCAAATACCTTTGGGTAGAATCGGCTAGATGGCACCGCGTCTTAATTAAACAGAAAAATATATACATACAATCATTTCGTAACAATTTAAATTTTTGCCATTTTTTTACTTGATGCGGCATTGTTCAAAATATAAAAATGACGCACAGTCAAGTGATTCTTAAAGGGTATTACAATCGTTGATAAAAAAAATTTAAGGAATTTTTTTTTCAAACTGCTTTCAATTTTACAGATCGATTATTTTTTCCAGATCGAATATGCAACATTAAAGATATTTAATTATTTGATAAATACATGATCTTTTTTCTGTCTCGGACAAACGTGCATCGGAGAAAGTTTAATCTCAGTCATCCGGAGGTGCATTCCTGCGTATGGACATGACAGTCCGCGACATGTGCATACATATAAATAATAGTAATATACAGGGTTATTTGGAAAACATTAATAACCTCGGAGGACTATATTCCTCCCTTGATTATGAGTCGAAAATGTTCAAGCTATTACCTAATATCAATAGTTAAGGAGATATGCGACATCAAAGCTTGCATTTTTTTTCAATATTTCTGAATTATTTTTTGTAAAACGTTGGACTATCATCATAGTAACTCATATTGAATATTAAAAATTCATTCCCTTTAACACAAGTCAAATAAAAAATAAAAACCTTCGAATTCCAATTGGAAAACATTCCAATTGGAATTTTTTCAGGGTTTTTATCATTCTATTTAACGTGTATTGAAACGAATGAATTTTTCGTAATCGATATGAGTTACGGTAATGATAGACCAACGTTATACAAAAAATAAGTCAGAAATATTGAAAAAAAAAATGTAAACTTTGATGTCGCATATCTCCTTAACTATTGATATTAGGTCACAATAGCTTGAACATTTTCGACTCATAATCAAGAGACGAATATAGTCCTGCGAGGTTATTAATGTTTTCCAAATAATAATTATCAAGTGGAAGAAGTCACTAAATTTCAGGCTTCCAGTGTGGAGGTGGCCCCTTAGGCACCAAGTTTATTTAGCGGCAAAATTTTTCGAGTGTTTTTTTTCCGAGATGTGGTCGACCACACACTTGATGCCGCAGATCTTCACGTTGCAGACCAGACACTGGTAGTTGGCCTCCTTCAGGAACTGCACGCCGTCCACGATCACCGGGCTGTGCCCGCAGGAGCGCAGGTGGGCGTAGGCCATGGGGATGCTGAGGATCTGAAGGTTGCACTCCGCACACATGTAGCCGCGCTCGGTTTTTCTGATAAACTTTTTGGCGTGATCAAAGTCAACGACTTTAACTTTTTTATTGTCCACGGCGTACGCGTTCCCAACGGGAAAGTGACGAGGCGGTGTTAATTTACTTTCAGTGTTAATCTTCTCAACCCGATCGCCTTTTATGTACTCTCTGTACATATTGAACGAATTTCTATTTTGCCGTTCTTCGGCATCAAAACTTTCTTCATTTATGTTCTGAACCTCTTCGGTCTCTGCCATTTGTTTGTCGACACTCCCGCCATTTTCTTTGCCTTGTGACGTCGTGGCGTCCAATCTCTGCTTTTCCGTTTCTTGCCTCATTACTCTGGCGAGAGTTTTAATATGTTTCGACGCTTTAATATGACTAATCGCCGTTTTCACATCAAAAAAGCACGCCGACTGGCACGCAAAACACTTGAACACTAAAGGATTCCTGCCGTACAAGAGAGCTATCATATTTTTCATGAGATATTCTTGTTCGTTGGGTGTCATGTTCTGAGGTTCGTTGAACAACTTCAAGTTGGCCTGGTGCGTGGGGCTCTTGAGATGGATTTGGAGACACTTCTGGCTCGGTATATTGCGGACGTCGCAGAGCAGACAGACTATCTTGTCATCCACCACCCTCGTACATGGTATGAAGAGTGCCGAATCCTCTTGGAAACCCTCCTTATCATTATTTAAGTCTAATTTATCAACAGTTTTATTTGTATCCAAATGAACTTTATTTAAAACAGTTTTAACATCTTTTTTCTCAATCAATTCTGCTGCAAAAATTGTATTCCCCGTCAACAATATATTGTCTTCCACATTTTTCCCACTTTTAACATCATTGACATATTCCAAAGTTTGCTTCTTCTCGTTTGGAGATTTTAAAAAATTCATACGTTTTTTTACGTGAGCCGGCACCTCCACGTGGGCGTTAACATTTTTCAAGGAGTACGTGAGTTCTTTCGCGCAGAGGCCGCAGAATATAAACTTGCCGTCCGGCTGGACGAATATCATGTCTCTTTCTATGTTAGCATCGGTCATGTTGAACATTTTATTTTGTCCGAAGATTTGTGGATTTTTTTTGATAATTTCTCGTTGCGCCTTACAGTTGTATAGACAGAGATTTCTTTTATGGTCCTCGGACGCGACGTGCTCTTGAACGGCGTTAAGGTCCGATTCGATAGTGACGCCGCAAGGAACGCACCCAATTCGATTGCTAACCGAGCTTTGGACCAGCCTCTGCAGTTTTGCCATTTTCTTATCAATGTTAACTCTTTTCTTAGCGGGTTCTCTTTTCGTTGTGAATTTAGGTTTCAAATTATTTGCATCGTTTTCAAAGTCTCGGCATTTCAATATCTCTTTTCCTGTGTCCTTCATTTGAACAATGTCTGCGAGGATTTTCGCGCTCTGTGAATTCACTTCCTCGTCAGTGGTTCCGTGCGTTTTTGCAATTGGAATTTCTGTACCACTGTTGGCAACCCACTTCGTAAGTGAGACGTACCAAGGATTATTACCCGTCCTTTCAATCGTTGAGTCTTCACCGGCGTCCCTTGAATCGTTAGATTCAACACCTACAACAGCACGATCAACGACTGAACCACCAACATTTGATTGAGCGTTATTTTGTCCCAATTTGATAAGACCACTAACGTGACTTTCGCTAGAAACATGTGATAAAATATCGTTTACATCCTGGAATACAATTTCTTTTCGGCACACCCCGCAGTATGCAAAATCGGACACCGGGTTCAAAAACAATCTGTCTTCGCGAAAGTGTTTCTCCGAAAGCGGGTATCGTTTTCCTTCGCCAAAAAGATCGGGATTTGACTTAACAATCTCCTTTTGAAGCACCAGGTTGTGTTCGTCGAGCTTGCGGCAGTGTTCGTCGCTTTTCACGTGGCTCGCGATGGCCGCGGGGTCCGGTTTTAACCTCGCCCCGCAAGGCACGCATTTCGGCTTGGAACTTTCATACAATATTCTGTTTATTTGTATAAACTTGTTTGACGGAGTTTCGCTTGGATTAGCTACGCTTGCCGTCGCCGATTTTTTAGGTTTATTAGTCGCGTGCCTTTTACCGCGAATGTGTTGATTAACTGCCATGTTGTTGTAAGACAATTCCGCCCCGCAAACCCCGCAATGGATAATTTTTTTTTCCGGATCAACAAAGACCCTCTCGGACCACAAGAGTTGCTCCGATATGCCTAAAGTGTTTAAGAATTCACGATTAGATTTCAGAATTTCTCGTTGAGCTTTTGTATTATAATTTTGTAGGTTCAACAAGTGTTCCGCACTCTTGGTGTGGATTTTAAGTGTATTCTCGTAGACTTCGAAAGATGTGTCGCAGGGAATGCATTTTGCTAGATTTTCAATCGGTAACGCTACTAACCTGTTGATCAATGAATATTTCCTATTCAACTTAGTAACATCAATCCTCTTCTTGCTCTTGTCCAAAGTAACAACTTCTTTAGACCGGCTGACGACACCAGATCCAGGAATAAGAGCGCATCGACTACCGGATGCTTTTTCCACGCTAGGTTCTACAACATCGACGCTGACTTCTGATTCAGAAGAAAAACTGTTGCTAGCATTTGTTCCGGGTGCAGAGCCATCGCCCTTTTCTGTTTCAGCAAAACTCTTAGAGATTATTATTTCATCTTCAAATCCATGGCATCCATGGCCAGATTTGGTGTCAACTCCAGATCCGTCATCTATTGAATCTGCTAATGTTTCATCTTCAGTCCCATGGCTAATTTTACTGCCAACAGGAGAGCTGTCGTAATCTTTTGGCAAAATGGAATTAACTACTTTTTCATCTTCAGTTCGATGGCTATTTTTACTGTTAACAGTAGAGCTATTGTTTTCTTTTGATACAACAGAATCTACTACTGTTTCACCTTCAGTTCCTTTGCTAATTTCACTGTCAACAGTAGAGCTATTGTTATCTTTTGATACAACGGAATCTACCACTGTTCTATCTTCAGTTTCATGGCTAATATTACTGTCAACAGTAGAGCTATCTTTATCTTTTGATACAATGGAATCTACCACTGTTTTATCTTCAGTTTCTTGGCTAATTTTATTGTAAATGGTAATAGAACTATCGCCATCTTTTGATACAACGGAATCTACCACTCTTTTATCTTCAGTTCCATGAGTAATTTTACTGTCAACAGTAGAGCTATCTTCATCTTTTGATACAATGGAATCTACCACTGTTTCACCCTCAGTTCCATGGCTAATTTCTCTGTCAACAGTTGAGCTATCGTTATCTTTTGACACAGCGGTGTCTACCACTGTTTTATCTTCAGTTCCACGATTAATTTTACTGTCAACAGGAGAGCTGCCGTAATTTGTTGATACAACAGAATCTACTACAGCGACCCCTGTTTCAAGTGAAGGTCCCCAACTAGTTTTCATTTCAACTGAATTAATGCCAGAATTTGTTTTGACAACAGGGTCGTTCCCAATAATTTTACCAGAATCATCTTCAGCAACTGAACCGGGATTAGCATCAGTTTTCATTTCAGCAGTATTACTTCCAGCATCTGCTGACGCAAGCGAATCAACGCGAGCTGCCTCTATTCGACATTTCAATTCACAGTTTAGAACATTGGCAATGTATTCATCTATCTTTAACTTGACATTTTCCAACTTGACTTCGAGTTCTGAAATTTTGTCATAAACGACATCAGGGTTTTCAATGCTCAAAGTCTTCATTCTGTCGGTGATTTCAGACGATCTTTCGGTACATGAATCAATTTCAGAAATCAATACATCGAGAGCGGAATCTATCGAGAAGATTTCTGTTTTGTTATTCAAATTCTTTTTATTTTTACGTCTCTTCAAATCCTTTGTCATCAAATTAAACATCGTCTGCGAAAAGGGTTTCTTTTCAATGTGGAAATCGCTCAAATCCTCATAGACATCATCGTCATAATCGTTTTTTGCGTTATCCGAAGCATTGCCCCGAATTTTAATTTCCTCTATGTCATTGTTGAAAGATTCGCCGCCACCGCTCGAGTTCGGTGCGCTTTCGCCGGCCCACTCGTCATTTTTTCTCAACACCCCCGCCAGCAAAAGTACAGCCGCCACAACATCATTCAAATTTTCATCGGCGGGAACATCTTTGCCGGAAAATTGCCTAAAATTCTTCTCGACGAGACTTTTAAAGTTTGCCGGCAAGTCATTGCGAGGTTCTCCGACAACGATCGAACTCCGCCTCGGATAAGATTCCGATACATCTTTGTAGAATTGATTCTTTATATTCTTCACGAGCGAGGGTACCAGCGGCCATCTGGAATCTTGCGGAACCGCCGACAAGCATCTGACGAGGTACTCCAGCTCCGACTGGTCGAATGAGTCGCACGTCTTCTTGAGTCTATGCGCGCATTTGAAGTTGGCGTTCGGCACCAATACAGCGATCAGGCTAGCTATCAAATCATTGTAGACGTTAACGTTTGAGGGAAGACAATTTTTTTTTTCATTTAAGACGATTGTAGACGAGTTTTTTAGGTTTTCAAACATTTGCACGCGCTTGCTAACCAGCTCTTCGCCGACCACCGGTTCGTCTGGTACGCTCAATGGGTGTTTATCACTCGGGTCGCTTTTTCCTGCGGATTCCATTATCAGTTTCGCGGGGAAAGTATTCCCCGAAGTAGTTCCAAAACACTTTAGTTCCATTCTGTCGACATTGACTTGTACAGATTATTTTGTTAACTTCCGAGGCGTTTCTTGAATGCTTTTGGATATCTCTAATGGCGAGTGAATGTATCTCATCACAGAAGAGCGTTATGAATGATTCAAATCGATCTGAAACAATAAGAAATTGACAATGAGAAAAACATAACGTACTTGGGTCGAATATAGCCACCTAGAGTGTCACCACGATAACTAGGCGTGCGAGGGAGGTCGCCCCTGTCGCGAAACAGAAGTTGCCAGGTTGTAAATTTATTACAAAATACATAATGTACTGAATATCCGATGACCAGTGTCAGAGCATTCAATATAAATTTGGTCGGATAACAGCGCGCTCTGCGGCAGCCGCTCTATATGTCAAACTGTCAGACGGTAATATCGGTCCATTATTTGCTTTTTCAGCGTCGCAAAACTTTAATACTTCATTGGCAATTGTTCTTGCACCACTCCAGACTGTTTTGGTTGTTTTGGACATAATAATTCAGTGTATATTGGTAATCAAGATGTCACAGCTCACGCTCAAATACGAGATTGAACTGAATTACAGGGCGAGGTGTTGTCGCCGGGGCGGGTTTTAGTTCCAATCCTGCCGCACGCCAAGTTATGTTGGGCAGGCATTATAAGTATTTATCAATATTTTCCCCTTCAAGGGTATTGAAACATAAATATCAAAGGCAAAAAAATTATTTCTTAATTACTTTTCAAGCCATATGTCAGGGATCGGCAGTTTGTCAAGTGAGAAGAGGCAAATTGTCATGGATATAGTATAACAAAGAGCCGCATATATGTAATATACATATACGGGTGTGGATTTTTAGAGGTAAAAAGATTCGAAATGTTTTACTTAAAAATTTTATAAGAATCGCGTGGCGTCCACGTGCATCGCTTTTGATAACTGGCAAACAGCTCCTTATTTTTAATTGAATACATGATTCTAAATTTTCAAATTAAAATAAAACACAAATCACTTTGTTTTCACCACTTTATTAGATATACAATCTATATGTTAGGATTGCTTGTGTACTAAAATTGAAAAAGATAAACCATGTGTGTTACGGCAACAGTGAGGGGGGGGGGGTCAGAGGTGTTAATTATGGAATGTTATCTCAACGGGATAGAATCTCAAGTGGAAAAATATCTAATGGTGGAATATAAAATTATAAAAACCTTGTAAATAAAACCTTTTTCAATTTTTGCAAGGTTTTTATTATTTTATTCGACTTGTATTAAAGCAGATGAATTTTTCATAATCGATATGAGTTACTGTAATGGTAGTACAACTTTTTACAAAAAAGGAGAAATATTGAAAAAATACAAACTTTGATATTGCATATCTCCATAACTATTGATAGGTCATGGTTGCTTGATCATTTTAGACTCATAACATAGCAGTGCATATGTCTTCCTGTAACAACGGTTTGTTTCAAATAAATTAATAAAAGAAATACGCCCCGGGTAAGATGATCCATATTGCTTCCCATGAACGGGACATGAGTTAGCGGCATTTTATTGGTAATAGGCGCGCCTATCACATTCGTTTGTAGGCATAAGGCGATTAAACAACCTGACAATGACCAGGGTCGATAAAAATCATGAATTTTTTTGACAATCTAAAAAATCGGTTTTATTTGATTTAAATCAGATTTTTTTTTAATTTGGAAGTCAGTTAGTGCAGAAATTTTTTTGTGTATTTTAAATATAATAATGAAAATTAATAAAAGTCATCATATTAGTTCTTCTAAAATGTTAGAAATTGTTTAGGAAAAAAACACAATAGAATATTTATTTGCCACATTTAACAAAAAATTAACAAGAAAAATAAAAAAGACTTAAAATTAATAAATGAACATAAAACTAGTTATATTTCTATTGGTTTTGTAATTTGCTCCAATTTAGATTTTTCAAAAGGAAGACTAATTTGGCAGCCTTCTCGGTGTCTAATCTATTTCTTATTTTGCTGCGTACCAAATTGAATGCCCAAAATATTATTTCGACCCCAGCGGAAGAAGCAACTGTACTTAGCAGTTGCTTGATTATATCCAATTCTTCTTTGGTTATACACTTTTCCATATTATGTACTATTACCCACCAATCAGTAGGGGCAGTTTTCTATATGATTTGTTTATCGACTAAGACTCCAGTGAAAGCTCAACTTTTCCCGGGGGAAGTCCCTTGACACTTTTTAACTGATTTGGTAGCAGTAAAAAGGTATTTTTTACTGCTACCAAATCCAATACCAAAATTAGAAAAGGTTGATTTCTGTTAAAATCACTTGATTTTAATCATCCTAACCCTGCAACGTACTACATGCAACAGAAGTTACCAACACGAAGAAACATCACACAAGGCGCCAATACTCGGCAGGGCTAACGGAGCTGCCTATTATTTATTTATTTATCTTTGGAAAGGTTGGCTGCAAATCTCTAAAATTCATACATATGATCAATGATATAATAAACTGTAGATACGTTACAAGCGTGAAATCTTGGCAACTCAAAAGTAAGGTAATTGCCTTACTCGCATTTGTTATTAAACGGACCTTCTTTGTGATCGGGCGCAATGCTATGCCGAAAAAAAAGTCCTGGGGAAAAAGGAACAGAGTATCGCACACTATTGTAAGAATGAGTATGTTATTTTAGTCACTGTGACTTCAAATTACCTGATTTTTATATGATTTGTTGTCTCTTTCAATGCAATATTTGCTACATATGAAAGTCAGCTAGTATGGGAATAATGTGTGTATATTATAATACGTCAATGCATATGATAAAAAAAATAACTATGCCGATTATGAACTATCCACTGACGGTTGTTAATTATATGAAACGAGTACATTTTTGCTTCTAATAAAGCGCAGCAAAGCATTTAGAGACATTAATTTCCAGGCAGTGGGCATTGCAATACGTATTCAAACGATGCAGGTCATCTTGCAGCTTCTGACAGTCATCGACAGAGTTTACATGGAGCAGGCTTCCCGTGACGTACGCGGAGTTCAGAACCTTGACAGTTTCAGCAAAACACTGACTGAAGACCAAGCTGTTCTAAAGAGTTACAAATTAACCGAATCAGCAGCGCCTTGGGTTTGATCTGCATCATTAAACGGCGCTATAAAAATAAACAAGTATTCATATTTTAAATTTGAACATGTCGACTCTCGACATGCTCACTCATTACGGATTGCTTCTGGGAATCGCAGATACGTGCAC
The DNA here is from genome assembly GCA_016648135.1 of Agrypnia vestita. NCBI lineage: Eukaryota > Metazoa > Arthropoda > Insecta > Trichoptera > Phryganeidae > Agrypnia > Agrypnia vestita. The sequence goes on along the minus strand of JADDOH010023544.1, from coordinate 299 downwards.
GCGCACCCTTATCGCAAATAAATTGTCGATAAAGTGATACATGACACTCTGGAACATTATCCGTCCATCAAGTCGCGAAAGGGCGCGCGATAAAATGAAGAAAACGACTCGGACATGATTAAAACACGACTCTGCATGTCGAAAATTCGGATGATGCTTGAACAATGATAAATCATTTTAAATGTTACGAAAAAACAACGAAATTACTTACAGAAATGTTGAATACCCGCCGAAACTACTTGACAGCAACAAAACCACAAGATCGCATAAGATATGAGATTCAACGTTTTATTCGTCTA